>VMBQ01008950.1:19428-35279 GCA_007657795.1 Dreissena rostriformis
CAGTCTGCAAAACTAACATTTTCGTCTTCATAGCCAATGTGGCTATGAAACTTTCAACATTTCATAGCCAGAGGCAATTTTTCATAGCCAATTTTTTTCCACTGATATTATCATGAAAGGACGTCAAGAGTCTGTAAACATGTATTGCAATTAAGGGTTTGAGTTGTAAACAAATCAGTAGTGTTAAGACTTTTATTCCATTCTTGATGTGTGGCTTATTTACAAGAGTTCTGAGAATTCTACACAGAATTATGTCATTTTAATTGTTTTCAAAGTTTTTATCTGAGTCAGCATAATAATTGTCAGCATCATGATCCACGGCCATATCCATTGTCACATCAACTGCCTTTTCAAATATTTGGAATATCGAGATGTATGCATACATGATATAAATTGTCAGTCATATTAAAACAATTCGAGAATATTAGAAAATACAAGCTCATAACTATGTTTACCCTTAATTGGACTAAATGCAGCATACTTGCTGTTCATATTTCCTGCGTTTTGCCAACACAGATGCATCTGATGAATACAATGCGAAATAGTATAAAACAGAAAGACCTTATCACTGCATGCATGTTCGTTATTCTATGTTGTTTTTTTTATAAAGAACGTCGAAAAGAAATTATAAGCGACGACAAATACTTTATCCGAAAACGACAGCCCGAATAAATGTACGTGTTTTGCACATGAAATAAAATGTGCATATCGTTTGACTGCAGAAAATGAACACCAGTTACCAAGAAAATAAGTAATCAATATATAGTTTGGTTAACATATTGCTTTACTATAATTATGCTTTTGCACTGCTTTACTTTGCGAAATAGATCACTGGAAATATTTGAAGATTGCGGACAATTGTAAGATTTTCGGAAAGTAACGAAGAATTTTCGTAAGTTGCAGTTCATGTCCATGCCATCCGCTAACCAATCAAAAATGAATAAATAAAATTTCAGGCAAAATCGGAACCAAGCGCAAATTTTCGGCATGCCGACAATATTAATTTTGTTATAAAATGATCACAAACTCGAACAAATTTTCGTAAATTGATTATTCGTCGGTTTATTTAAACGGTCTTTTCGGATTTGTTTTCATCGCAATTCAGGCGATCGATAGACAATTTTTCCATCGCCAGAGCTGAGATTTTATCGCATTGGCGATCAGGCGATGGGTTAATTGTGCAGACTGGTGTCCCCTCCCGACGTTGATTTAAAAAAAAAATTAAGCGTGTCAATTGACGATCTGTGGTGCGTTATATCTTTAAGAAAACAGTGTCAAAAGACGTCATTTGGTACGCTATGACTCTTCAAGAAAACCCCCAGCTCTAAAGTCATTTATAAAGATAAATGTTTTAATTGTTTTAAAACTTTCCTGCATAGATATTAAAATCCCGACTCGAACGATTCCCCAATACATCCGTATCAACCCGACTCTTTTACTATATAACTTTCTACTTTTCAAGTTTCTATTCATTACCCGAAAATCCCGTTTATTCCATTTTAAAAAGCACTTTTTGGTAATGGTAAATATTGCCGATGAAAGTTCTTAATATTTTCTTTTACACAAACGTTGCCCTTTTTCTAAAGTATCAAAGAAATTTCGGCATAAGTGACTATTAATAGATTTGATGAAATATTGCCGCTGAACATGCGTATATCCCATGATGTGATGTGTGATACAACGCTTAATACACCCACGCTTTCTATACAAATGATGCGACGTTGTACATGCGGCATAATTTTTGCGCCTTTTTATTGATATAAAGCGTCAACACAAAATAAATTGCTTATTGAAGCAAGAAGAACATTTACATTCGGAAGTGTGTTTTGGATTACAAACGCGTTAACATCGACATTCGGGAGTGGGTTTGGGATTACAAATTTAATTATGCTCATTTGAGATTTCAACATAACATTAACAGTGGGTAATGAATTCAACGATAATTTGTTTAAACACTTAACGATTCGAATAAATGTTTTGACAGTAATATGCATGAAAGGCACGATTTCCATGAGGATTACAGCCGGTTGCCATCATCAGTCTTCTAAGTAACTGACCAAGATTTCTGTGGCAATTACATGTACGCCACGAGTTGTCTGCATGATTTAACTGCAGGTATTCCCACTCTACGACTGCTGTCGCTAATACAAAGCGTGCGCTCTCATTGGCCAATATTGATTTTCCAATACAATGACGCTCCGCCTTTAGGCGGGCTTTAGTGTGGCAAAGCGACAAAGGATCGTAAATGGGCTTTCAAAATTTTTGGCGAAGTCGATATCGCTTTGATCTTAAGAATGGCTAGCTGGGGTTACTGCCAAAATACACTGATCGGAAAATTTCAGGCGCCCCGCGGACTCTGATTTTGAAAATCAAGCGCCCCGGTGAGGGACCGTTAAATGGCCTGTGAAAAGCAGGCTTGTCAGGCTAAGATATTACAGTTGAACCAATATTATTAGTTGAACAGACATGATTCATGGATTTTCGTTGGTCGGCTCAATCAAAAAATCAAATATTCAATGAGTGTTAACTTCCAAAGTCTTACATAAGACATTTAAAAAAAAACTAGAAATGTACGATCTAACAAATATGCTTGATTTCACCAATCCACAAACAGTTTATGTTAACTAAATTAAATACATATACAGTTACATGTTTGGATGTAGATTCAACAGACACAAAAATGTCACAGAACCTTTACCTTATACCTAGAAATCTGAATCCTGCATGTGACACTGCCCCTCACAATGATTATCACTTCTACCCAGTTATTTAAAATTCCAAACTTGCCGAACGAAGTTTTATGCCCCCATGTCCTAGTATTCGCATCACTTATGCCAAGTTATTTGCAAATCCTTTTATGCTGGACAAAGTAAAGCTAAAAAAATTGCTTATATCTGACCATGAATTGTGACCTTGACATTGGACCTAGAGGTTTAGTTCTTGTCACGACGTTTCATCTCCTAATGAACATGTATGCTCCAATAAAGTCTTATCCGCTTTTAGGTATGCAAGACAGACCACCCGCTAAACTGTTACCGTAATACAGCCATTTTTTACACGGCATTATTCAAAGTATTACTTAACAGGTAGAAAGTGAGTCTTTTTCAGAAACCACAATGAGTTCTTTAAAAAAAATAAACATGTATTGACTACAGAACCATTAAATATGATCTACTATTTATTTGCACCGAAAATAAGGCCACGTCTGTCTGCCCATGAAAATCTGATCAAATTCAATGACACACTTATACCTAATCCAATTCCCATACATTATAAATTGCAGTGCAAAAGAAACACATTATTTGTATTTATAATTGTACATATAGGATCTGACATGAGTTGTCATATCATACCATATTTTATTAAACAAGTTCAGGAATTTTGTAAGTAAGCGAGCCTTTGGCGAGCTTACTAACAAATTTCCTGGACAAGTTTAATAAAATATGGTATGATATGGCAACGAGTGTCAGATCTTTTTTATCACATGCTTTTAAACTTAATAAAATACATTTTAATAGACCAAACAAATGCTGATAGATCTAAAAGTTGTTTACTATCGTGACGTCATTTCATGTTGACAACATAATTTCACCAAAATAAAGCCAGGCGATTGGTTAGTAATTGATTCTGTAGCCAATGAAAACACTTAAAAATGTTGTATTACACATGTGTAATTTAAAAAAATACGTAATGTCTGTATTACACTGAAAACAAGACATAGCATGTGATAAAATGATATACGTTCCACGTTCCAGACACAACTTACGGCTAGTTTGCTGAAGTCAGACACAACTTACGGCTAGTTTGCTGAAGTCAGACACAACTTACGGCTAGTTTGCTGAAGTCAGACACAACTTACGGCTAGTTTGCTGAAGTCAGACACAACTTACGGCTAGTTTGCTGAAGTCAGACACAACTTACGGCTAGTTTGCTGAAGTCAGACACAACTTACGGCTAGTTTGCTGAAGTCAGACACAACTTACGGCTAGTTTGCTGAAGTCAGACACAACTTACGGCTAGTTTGCTGAAGTCAGACACAACTTACGGCTAGTTTGCTGAAGTCAGACACAACTTACGGCTAGTTTGCTGAAGTCAGACACAACTTACGGCTAGTTTGCTGAAGTCAGACACAACTTACGGCTAGTTTGCTGAAGTCAGACACAACTTACGGCTAGTTTGCTGAAGTCAGACACAACTTACGGCTAGTTTGCTGAAGTCAGACACAACTTACGGCTAGTTTGCTGAAGTCAGACACAACTTACGGCTAGTTTGCTGAAGTCAGACACAACTTACGGCTAGTTTGCTGAAGTCAGACACAACTTACGGCTAGTTTGCTGAAGTCAGACACAACTTACGGCTAGTTTGCTGAAGTCAGACACAACTTACGGCTAGTTTGCTGAAGTCAGACACAACTTACGGCTAGTTTGCTGAAGTCAGACACAACTTACGGCTAGTTTGCTGAAGTCAGACACAACTTACGGCTAGTTTGCTGAAGTCAAATTTCAAGGAAGAGTTGCAGTCATGGGGGCCAATCTCTGAGCCTTGTGTTGGCCTGAAAAGCATGTAATCAGTCTAGTTCTGGGAAACTTGGGTTTAATGCATGTGTGTAAAGTGTTTCCCAGATTAGCCTGTGCAGTTTGCACAGACTAATAAGGGATGGCACTTTCTGCGTAAACTGGATTTTTGTTTAGAAGAGAATTCATATAAACAACTAGAGCTGTGTTTGTCAGAAACACAATCCCCCCTACTGCGCCTTTTTTTTACCTTTGACCTTGAAGGATGACCTTGACCTTTCACCACTCAAAATGTGCAGCTCCATGAGATACACATGCATGCCAAATATCAAGTTGCTATCTTCAATATATAAAAGTTATGACCAAACTTTAACCAAGGTTAAAGTTTTGATACAGAAACATACAATGATATTTGACCTTTGACCTCGAAGGATGACCGTGACCTTCACTTTTCACGTCTCAAAATGTGCAGCTCCATGAGATACACATGCTTGCCAAATATGAAGTTGCTATCTTCAATATTGCAAAAGTTATCAAACTTAAACCAAGGTTAAAGTTTTGGGACAGAATGACAGACAGAATGACAGACAGGCTAAACACAATATACCCCCTCTTCTTCGAAGAAGGGGGCATAAAAATTTCTATAAAAGTGGAAAGTGTCGTCCCTGATTAGCCTGTGTGACTGCAGTAGCTAATCTGGGCACATTATGCACATGCTTAAAGCCCAGTTTTTCCGGAAAGTGACTCGTGTCATACTGCAGGCAAATAAAATCGTACATAAAGCTACATAAACCAATGATAATGAGATAATTATAAAGTGGTAACCAACCAAAAATCATCCACTTTACATATATTTCAAATCTTTTTAGGTATACCACAAGAAAAACGCTGAACAGTATAAAAGGTAAATTACTCGTATTTAAATCCTTTTCAACTAGATTTGCTCAAGATTTGTTTGTCATTTCTTCACTTAAAACATCAACACATAACTAAAACATCCAGGGCATATTCTTCGTTATAACAAATTTACTATTTAGTATCTGTCAGTTAAGAAATAACTGTCAATATATTTACAGATTAAAAGAAAATAGAACAAAAAAATAGTTTGGTTCTAATATTACTTGCCAGCTACACTGCAACAAGACTTTACAGTTTTTTTTGGTTAGTATTTTAGAATATGGGATAAATTTAAATTTATTTAATAAGCATAGATAAGAGCTTGACACTTATAAAGATAGATAACCAGAGTCAATCACTTATAAAGCATACGTTACCAGAGTCCATGAACTGTCCAGGTTGTCACTTGTTTGTCCACGTGACATGTGTGGTGCTGTAAATATATAACTCAATGTATTAAATACAATTTAAATTGGTAGTGACACAAACTAAAATGCCATAAAACTGAAGTGTAAATTGAAAACAGGGCTTTGACATCATTGCAAGCAAAACACTAGAAACCTTCAGGTGAAAGCCGTTACAACTGAACATGTTGATTGTTGAGTAAGCATAACCTTCATATTGGTCTTTATCCCTTTACTGCTCAGATACGCATTTTTAACCGTTTGTAGTCCCGTAGAAAATCAAATGTAATTAAAGACCTTTCTTAATAGATTTAAGTTTTAAAGGCTTCATTTCCAACCCTACGATACTGATGAGCAGCAAACAGCATAAAACATGAACAGCCTGCGAGTTACTCGCAGGCTGTTCTGGTTTTATGCTGGTTGCATATAGCCATTTTAACTTTGCTTCTGAGTGGGAAAGGGTCATCTGAACACATGTAACATAACATTATGTGCTACATTATCTATAGTTAACATAAGACAACATAACACGAGTTGTATCTGCCATATTTTCACAGGTTATGGATGGGTCAAGTTCTTGTTTGATTGTTTGAGCATTTGCCTGACATGCCACCATACATTTTAAACACCAAAATTCTCAATGTTGGCCTTTGCTAAAATATCTATACTGTGGATCTGTGCACAATCATCCATACTGCTTTTGACCTTTTAAAAGAAACCAGTGAAATGAAGTCAATACAATATATTTATATGCTATCTAAAAGGGTGAATGGGATCAACATGTACATCTTAAGTTGCTTTATACCATACTCAAACTTTCCTATCCTATGGTATGAAAACAAGGAGGTTGTATTTCCAATACAACCCAAATTACAAAGTGTAACTTATAAAGTTATAATACTTGTTATCATGACAACACATAAAACTCACTTCTCTCGGGGCGTCAGCACACACACCAGGTGGCCAGGACTGGGCGAATGTGAAGTGGTCGTACTGGTCGTCAGTCCACCTGAATATGACAATATTCAAGACATTACGTTAGAATTGAAAACAAATAAAAATAATACACACATATTCTGTCAACTTTATTTGTGAGGTCTGCATTAAGTAGTTATTCAACACGATAGGATACATATACATCCTTAGCGGCTTTATACAATAAATTAACTTTCCTATCCTAACATTTGACCTTTAGTTGTGACCTTGACCTTTGAACCGAACACAATAATGGATATGTATTTGTCGTGCCATCTTCATATGTTACACATTTGTGCAACTTGTATTACAATTGCACAGTTTGACCTTTGAGCTCTGAGTGTCTCCTTCACCATTGAGTAAGGATAATGGGTCTTGCATGCCACAACCATTTGTGATTTGTCATTCTAAAATTGCATGATGCATTATGAAGTTACAGTCTGGTTCAGCTGAGGTGGATAGATGCACGCATGCACAGACATCCAAATTGAAATGACTGCAAGCTTATACAACAAAAATGAATCCTCAACAGGTAAAAATCAACGTATACAATTACAGGTTTAATTAACAAAGTAAACCTATCAGACTGGTAACACTTTTGATCTAAACCCGAGTGGACTGCACCGAACAAGCTTGTCAAGTCTATTGTGACGAAATTTGGTGGTCAGTATTCTTCACTTGCAGAAGTTGTGTCCCTTTATTTTTTGTTTTTCCATTGCTACAAAGTGGTTCCAAAACGACTGCAATTAATTTAAGTATAATTGATATATATTTGGGTTCATATGAATTTAATTCATCTGCAGAACACATTAATTGATATTAGTAATTGGTTTCAGAGTAGATCATTCAATATATTACAAGATTTTACTGTATTTTTGTTGTGATTAGTAGACGCTCATTAAGAATTACGTAGCTCTTGACGCTTATCAGATTGTTATGAAAACGGGCAGCCAATCAGAGCATGTTACAGTTGATCACACACAGAGTAGAGTATAAATACCGGAGACCGCTCAGTTTTTAGTTAGTTTGAATTTGATATTTGGTCAGAATAAATCAGCGTGTGAGTGGGTGTCTACTAGCTGTAATTAATATATAAAGATACAGATCGTATTTGTAAGTTGTTAAGCTAGGAGTTGGAACTCTCCTATGAATGAGTTGGGGAAACTCCTGGGCTAAGCTTCAAATTGCTGGGGTTTAATTGGCTGGAACTTTAAGTCATTAATAACAATAACCATACTCCATGAAAGCATAGCTATCTGGGGTTGGTGAACAGTAGACATTATTGATTCCGGATTGTAGTTAGGAGAATGGCTAGTAAAGTTTGTTGATATCAAACTGTAAGGCTCTCGTATTTAGAGTTGAAGCCTTTTATACAATGTAGTAATTAGTTTGTGTGTACATTGGCACACATGATTGATCGTATAAAAGTTGAATGTTGCAGCTAGTCAATGTTTGAAAGTATGGTCATCAATGTCTAATGAAGTGTTTAAAGTAGACCAGAGAAAAATTATATCTTTCAACATATAAATTGCTCGTTACAATTATTTGTGTTTAATCAGAAAGTCGAAGAAGGCTAGAGGAAAATAAATAATACAGTAGTTATATATTGTGTTTTCGATCTGTTTAGTTCCAACTTTGATCACTCCAGCGTAGTCAGCTGCAATTCATTAGTTCAAACTCTTAAAGTTCCAACTTCATAAGTCCGAACATCACATACGCTCATCCTATAAGCTACAACTTATCGACTTATGAAGTCGTGACTAAATAAGATAGAACAAGTGGGCTCGGGCACGTTACACTTTCACAAAAAACATCCAACACAAATTCACTAAGGGAATGCTGATAATTTAGACACTTTTTCGAAAAATCTGACAATGTAACATAGGCACACAAGGGTCAAAAGTATTACCTGGCGCAGACAAGTGGGAGCACAGCAGCCAGTAACAACAGTGCATAGTGATCCATTCTTGAACTGTAAGTAGAACAAAAGTCTAGGTAAATTATGATTCACAGTCAGCAGTCACCAGCTAGCATCACAATAACATTGAAACAGCTCTAAAATGAAACAGCTCTGTGACTTGTACATGTAGTGGGCACGACAAGCCAGTGGCCCAGTTACCTACTAAAATCACAATATCAATAATTATGCCTTTTCTTTCGGAAAGAAAACAGAATTCTATGGACTTTAAACTAGTTGATGACTGTCTCTTGAAAACACAATACTTTTATTACATCTAGACAAGGAATAACAGATTGATAATTATTATTAAAACAATGTGTATGCTGGTCAGACTTGATTATTGAACATATGATGCAGTATGGAAACCGGAAGTTATGTTGACACTTCTGATCAATTCAAATTTAAAATCCAAATGAAACTCTTGTCACATGATCAAACAACAATGGCTGACTAACGGTATACCATATTATGCACCAATAAGAGACATTTTCCAAACATCTAAAAAATGGTCACCTAAAACAATGGTCACCTTAAAACAACGGCCACCTGTCTATAGTGGTCACTTTAAGCATTTCCCTTGACTGACCGCTGTTCTCAGGTTGGACTGAAATCCTATCAATACAAGTTATCATCCAAAATAAGTTGTTGTTGCTGTTCTACATGAACCGAAATAAGACGAACGGATAATGGGCGAACAGAAATCATTGCGAACGGAAGTCAGAACTATAGTAAAAACAAATATTTTGTCGGTGAAAAATATAAACAACATAGTACCTCGTCAAATATTTTTTATTCTCAATTCTTATCACGCGCATCCAATCAGGAACACAAAAGCGGTCGTTTTTAAAAACAAGGGGAGCAAATCTGCAAAACTTTTTCAGGTTACACACAACAACTTTTTACGAAAACCACGGGCGTACTCCAGATTGTGTGCAGTAAATAATAATATCTTCTATGTTCCCTTACTCTAAAATAGAGCATCTATTATTTGATTGATCTTGTAAATGGCATATATATTACCATTATTCACCATAAAGGCATTCTCCTAGTATAGCTCTCTATTTTTTTTATCGATTTTAAACAGTGCGCATTGGGTTCAATCGCTTGATCAAATTAGCTAATTGTCGTTTTTTTTTATTGTTTGATAAACATTTTTAAAAAAAATCCTGGAATAAATATTGTTGAACTTAATAAAATGATTTTAATGAAGTGTAATTGTAATTATGCTAATTAGTTTGTGTTAGCAAATTTTTCAATCAGGCCTGTTTATTTAGTTTTCAATCGACGTGTTTTATTGTTTCGCTAACATTTCCACACGCTAAATGCCTGTTTTTTTTAATTCGCTAACTTTTCGACACGCGGAAATATTCACTTATCATCTAATTGCTAGGAGAGTTAGCATAATTAACAGTATTGTGAGCAAGCATGAAATTTTGCATGAACGCTCATTTTGATATGCACTTTTTATAGAAATCGTTAGCCACTCAAAAATTCAAAATGGCGGCCATTTTCAAGATGGCCGCCATTTCCGATTCAATCTATACAGCCATGTTGGGTATATCTTAAGCAACTCTGCGTACAAATTGTGCAAATTTTCAATTTAGCTTGACATTTGGTATAAACACTAAGTTTGATACACACTTTTGATAAAATCCTTTAGTTAGTCAAAAATTCATTATGGCGTCCAGTTACAAGATGGCCGCCATTTCTGATCTCAATTTATGTGAACAAGTGAGGCAGCTGGCATAATTATGGAAAATAATCTAGAAAAGCAGTAAGGAAACATGTAATTTGGTATGAAAACTCAGTTTGATGTGCGTTTTTAATAACACCTTTGAGCCACCGGAAGAAATAAGATGGCGTCGATTTTTTGTCAAGATGGCAGCCGTTTCCGGTCTCAGTTTTGATGTCCAAGTTGGGTTAATATTAAACTAGTAGTATTTGGGTATTTTAGACATGAGTATTAGTATATGAGACAATCAACGCTTGTATGGCTTAGAGTTATATATATATATAACATTTTAAACTACCGAATGTTTACATTTGATACAATAATTCGAGAAGGCGCTCGACATACTGATTGTAAGGTAATCCCCAAATAGTGTACATAAATGTCCGTACGACACCACATAGGACACATTGTTTTACTAACAAACACACACGAACACATTATTACAATCGGCTAGAGTACGCTTACTTCTACATAATGTTTGTATGCAATACATTTTCAATGTTTTAATATTTTAATACTAAAGAAAGGTTACGTAAGTTTACATTAAAAACATGAACCTGACCCGACAAACATACAAACGAACGACCGAAATTTCCTAATATTCTTTGCTAATCAGATCATACGGAACACACCCGGTCTTGTATGTGTCAGTATGGTCTAATAAAACATACAAATAAAAGTATCTGAATCGGTTTTCATATTATAATTTTTACGTACCCGTGTGTCACAGCAGTTAACATAGTGCCGAACAAAGTAATTATCGAAAGATAGTTGTTTAAGCTTTAACTGCAAAAGATTCTATGAGTCAAATAAAGTTTTTACTAGCCTGAATAAACACATTATTGACTAATGGTAGGAAATTGAATGTGACCAAAACTCGTACAAAACAATCACACGAACCATATCAAAAACTAATAGACAAGTATAATTAAGCATAGCCGAGTAAAATTCGTTTGATAAAAAACTTTCTTTAACAACAATTTGGCATACCTACATTTACACAACCGTTTTGAAACGTCACTATGAAATGACGAATAAGAAATTCTGCTAACCAATAGCGATTTTCTGCTAACATTATATTTTGAAATCTATNTCATTCAAAAATGGAACATTAACCATGCAAAAATCTAATTGATTGAGTCAAAAAAACTATTATTTGCTGTGGCCAATATGTATCCTGCTGAAAATTAACATTTGAAATGTCAAAGTATAAGTCAGTAATATTGCTACAGCCATACAGGTGCAGTTGGTTTTTAGAAATCCTTTAACGCACATCCTGCTCTGTTAAGTTATAACATTATTTCCCCACAATCATTGTTCTCGTGAATGGAAAGAGTATTTACATATACATAATATTATGTTGACATTGAATTTACATATTCTGTATATATTACATTAATTATTGAATATATGTGAACTACATAACCCAATTCAAGAGATTCATCGTGCAAATAAAAACGATATTCAATATTACTGACTTGCCGACTAGCGACTGCACGAATCACAGTACTGAAGTAAAAAAGATGCATGACGCAGTATATGAAGCTCCTACTTCCTACGTATTACCTATACATCCATAATAAGCACACCCATGAAGTGTATGACGCTCCTACATCCTATGTAATACCAATAAGTCCATAATAAGCGCACCCCTGGGTGTAAAATAGTTTTCTTTTTAAATGCTATATATATTTATTTATTCAACATGTTTTAAAACAGTTGTTTATGTGTTCCATACATGTGTGTGCATTGTCTTTATATTATAGTTATGATAACTTTATTGTGATATATACGTATATATGTGGTTCACCTTTGCGTAATCGCTTTTCTGGTTTTCAATTGCCCACATTCATTGCTTGAATCCTTCATGGTCATCACACTTTAAATCATATTGCTTTTTGTTTCCTTCATATTTCCATTTAATGTCATTATGGTCTTGTTTAGACGACACTGGTAAACTTACTTTCTATTTCAAAGAAGTTATATCTACTTGCTTTTTCTTTAATTCAAAAACAATTTCCTTCGAATTGTTATTTATGTCTTCCGAATTACAACACGTGGCTCGGTCCATGTCGTCCATTGTGTAAACTCTAGCCGAAAAATAACATGAATACCGTGCGAGTTCCCAAAGCTGAATGACAATAACTGACCACGTTTTAACCATGCACGAATATCCTCGAGCTTCTAGAGCGCCTCTAGCGGCAAATTTATACTGAAGAGAAAGTAATTTTCGACTCATTCAATAATTTTCAAACATCGACAATTATATTAATTGTGTTTTATGTGGATAAAACATATTTACGATCTTACTTGAACCTAATTTGCTTGACAATTTTCTGTAGATCCATCGGTAACTTGAAAGTTTAATATATTTTCTATAGATGAACCATATTTCTTGTTATACTAATTACTATTAGCTTATCGTTTTAATAGATGTCCGATTGTTACGACACTAGTAAACTAAACTTATGCGCGTCGTATTTGAGTCGCGCGTACTAGTGAACTTAACTTATGAGTGTCGTATTCAAGTCGCGCGTACTAGTAAACTAAACTTATGAGCGTCGTACTCGAGTCGCGCGTACTAGTAAACTTAACTTGTGAGCGTCGTAGTCGAGTCGCGCGTACTAGTAATCTAAACTTATGAGCGTCGTATTCGAGTCGCGCGTACTAGTAAACTAAACTTGTGAGCGTCGTACTCGAGTCGCGCGTACTAGTAAACTTAACATGTGAGCGTCGTTCTCGAGTCGCGCGTACTAGTAAACTTAATTTATGAGCGTCGTATACTAGTAAACTCAGCGTAGTAGCGTCGTATTCAAGTCGCGCGTACTAGTACACTAAAATTGTGAGCGTCGTACACCGCGCGTACTAGTAAACTTAATTTATAAGCGTCGTATACTAGTAAACTAAACTTATGAGCGTCGTATTCAAGTCGCGCGTACTAGTTAACTTAATTTGTGAGCGTCGTACTCGAGTCGCGCGTACTAGTAAACTAAACTTATGAGCGTCGTATTCGAGTCGCGCGTACTAGTAAACTTAATATATGAGCGTCGTATTCGAGTCGCGCGTACTAGGAAACTTAACTTAAGAGCGTCGTATTCGAGTCGCGCGTACTAGTAAACTTAATAAATGAGCGTCGTATTCGAGTCGCGCGTACTAGTAAACTTAACTTGTGAGCGTCGTAGTCGAGTCGCGCGTACTAGTAATCTAAACTTATGAGCGTCGTATTCGAGTCGCGCGTACTAGTAAACTAAACTTGTGAGCGTCGTACTCGAGTCGCGCGTACTAGTAAACTAAACATGTGAGCGTCGTACTCGAGTCGCTCGTACTATGAGCGTCGTATACTAGTAAACTCAACGTAGTAGCGTCGTATTCAAGTCGCGCGTACTAGTACACTAAAATTGTGCGCGTCGTACACCGCGCGTACTAGTAAACTTAATTTATGAGCGTCGTATACTAGTAAACTAAACTTATGAGCGTCGTATTCAAGTCGCGCGTACTAGTTAACTAAACTTGTGAGCGTCGTACTCGAGTCGCGCGTACTAGAAAACTAAACTTATGAGCGTCGTATTCGAGTCGCGCGTACTAGTAAANGAGAAGATGACAGTGTCTAGGAAGTTCCAGTAGGCAGTCCTGATTTCTTTTTGGACGAGACACATTGTGTGCTTAAATTTATGTGCTAGTTTAGGGTTGCTGGGATTTGACCTTTTCATTCTTTTGTATAGTTGGTCGCGTTTCCTTATCAGTTTTATGATTCGGTGGTTGACCCATGGTAGATCACGACGGATTTTTGTTTGTTTGGTTGGGATTTGGATTGAGGTGAGGCGTGTGAGTTCGTCCTTAAATAGAGACCAAGCAGCATTTGGGTAAGAGTGGTTTGCTATTAGGAAAGAGCTCGAGAAGGTCTCAAAGTCTCTTTTGAGGTCACCAGAATTATACAGTAAGTCGTGGGAACGAGTTAGTAAGTCGTGGGAACAAATTACTAATTCGTCGGAACGACATTGCTTATAGAAACAACTAAGTAAGTAGTGATAACATAATTATTAACTCTTGGTAACGACATTACCAATCATTAAAAATGCATGTGATTTAACGAGTGTTTAACAATGGGTTCTACAAGAAAGGCTAAGATATATTCAGACGATATATCGGGCATATTCGCTTTTAAATGCTTTTCAAACTCAGTGATGTGTTATTGGTTCATGATTATGTTTTCAAGAATGAGTTATCTCGTTCTCACGAATTACCATGTCGTTATCGCGAGTTAATTATGTCGTTCCAACGAGTTTCTTAGTCGTCCCCACGCGTAAGCTAGTTCGTCACCACGACATTCTTAGTCGTTTCAACGACTATGCAAGTCGTCCCCAAGACAAAGTACAACGTTCCTACGAGTAAGTTATCTCGTTCACGCAACTTATAAACCCGTGGAAACGAGTTACTCACGCTCGATTGGTCATTGTCGGCTCGGGTACTACTTACATGTACCCTGGGTACTTTCAAGTATACTTACACTCGGTCAGCAGCTGGAGCGTGCGCGTCGCGCGTCTTCTACGCTGCTGTCTTCTCCAAGATGCAGCGGTCTTGTCAACCGCTGTTTATCGTCGAGAGTTCGCTGGCTCGGACTTGCCAGAGGTCCTTTCTGAAGAGGGCCGGGAACAGCGGGATAGCGGGCTTACCAATGTGGNATGAGTGTATGCGACCTCTTCCTGGTGGTATATTTAGCGCTTGAAGTCTTAACTATGAACTATGCTCACATGATCTGTAATGTGACTGCTGTATAATTTTGGCAATACTTTCTTATTGTATGAGACACGAAGCAACTAGAACCAGTCAAAACTACTCTATATCAGTGGATCTTCGGCCTTAACCCATTTTTACTAACCCGACCGACATAGCTAATGCTATTGCAAATGATTAACTTGCACATCTATTTACTTCAAAGAATGAAACATTTAATGTAAAAAGCTGGGTGTTACTGTTGAATATCATTACCTTCAATTTCACGATGGATAGCTTTACCGTTTTATTTTGACTTCATGATTACAAAAACTAAATTTACTTTACTTGAATGTTGAGCTAATTTAACACATACAATTGGTTGGTATAAAGTAATTAATAGCGCTCACAATATTCATAGTATTAATTGTTAACCTTAAAAAGGCTATTGGTCACATGCTATGAACATAAGACTTACGAATGGTTACGCAAATGTTTTTATTGATAATGTTACAAGTTTAATTATTCCGTTATCGAATATCCAGCAACCGGAATATTCGATAGATCAAAAACTTGATACATCTTCAGTAACATTGCTATTGCGAGAGGAAGAAAACTACAAAATGCTATCTAAACGTACTAGTCCATAGTCCGGG
>VMBQ01008951.1:13211-34146 GCA_007657795.1 Dreissena rostriformis
GCAAATTTTCGCGTTTGTTATGATATTTTTGAGGAAATAGTAATACTGACCATTTACAATGCTCTTAAATATCCATTATATGCATCTTTTGACGATTTGAAAACCTCAAAATCATAAAGCGTCGTTCGACGCGAAACGATTGAATAATTTGGAAAGTTCTGTTATTGTCGCTATATTTTGTAAAACTACGAGGATTGCTTATATATGGTATAAAATACGGCTATCGTACATACTTGTCATGATGGCCGAGCGGTCTAATTGGTTTTTACTCCAGGACCCCGATGGTCACTGGTTCGAGCCCTGATGAGGTTTACTTTTTTTTTTCCCTTTTTAAATTGTATTCTTGTTTTTTAACTGCAGATTTTTAGGTCAAATGTTTGAATTTATCAATATAGAGCATTTAATGACATGCTTCAATACATGCCAAAATCTAGTGGACAGTCCCTTTCAATCACAGATAATGTTTTGTCCTTATTTTTACAATTTGATTTACAACACAGTCTGCTTAAATCGGAATTATGAACATGTGTATTAGTGCATTATTTAAATTTATATTCACATGAAACCTTTATATAAATTAAACTCAATGTGTGAAATGTCAATTAATATATACACATAGCATTTTAATAATTGTAATTTAGCTATTCGACATTGTGTTTTTACGTTTATAGCACTGCATTGAAGCTACTTCTGGGTCACATGCGAAACACCGCCACATCTCACTTTTTTCGAATTTAATCTTACCGGTTTATCCTTTTTGCATCCATGTCGTTTAGATGCAGCACCATGCGTAGCAATTTCCATCTGAAATATTAAACACAACTATACTTCATTTCACTTTATTACATTTCTTGATCACACTTATTTGAATATTGATATTGCTTCGTCTTTCTAACATGGAATTTCATAGCTGAAATCATTATATGCGACAGAAATTGATTACAAATACGATAGTATTGTTTAAAGTTGACGATCCTACCAAATCCACATAATATGATTTCATATGTGATTTCAAGAAGTCCCGAGCATTTCAAGATTTTAATTACGATTTAAAGTAAAATATTAAACGGGAAGCACCGTGACATAAGCTTTCTTTATATGTTGGAAGAAAATTCGAATGGTTTACCCAGAGGATTTATCAAACGTTCACTGATGTATACTATCGTATACTGTTACGTCATGTATAATTCCTTCGGAATGACCCGATAAGATGACTTTGATCCCATTCTACTGTATATTTAGTAATATTATTAAATATGCGTAAGGATTAATCGACAATAATCGATAGACAATAATCCGAACGCGTTTAAGGAGAATTTCATTATAACGTACTTTTGGAAAGCTATGCGCAAAATCACCACAACATATATTTAATATTTGGGCTGCGAAATATCGTGTATATATTTAAACACATATGAAAAATAGGAACTGTGAACACAAGTTTCAAATCAAACACCTCATATAAGTTTTATATAATTTACCAACGTATTTGAATGTATAGTGATGGACGTAATCTGGGTTAAATTAATTAAATAAACGGTTGGAAGTAAAATGTAAGATACTAAGATGATTAAGTATTTGGATTAAAGTGGTAAAAGCTATACACACTTAACATAAGTAAGTATTTGGAATTCATTTTTGGTGTTATACAGGATCAATCTCCTTCTCCAGTGTTATTCAATATCTTGTGGGAAAATAAACACGATTATTTAATCACAAATAAGTTAACATGTTATGTATATTGCTACTCTAAAATATTTATCAAATCATGTATATATGGGAAGCCTGGACAATCATTCAAACTTTAATTACTTAGTGTATATATTCATTTATCATTTTGTTAAAATTGTTTATACCTTTTTCGTATTGTCTGCGTCATATTTACCGGCACGTGCATGTATCGAGGGCTTGATTGTTCTCTTGAATACAAAATAACATAATACATACATATACTCAGATACAATTATGTTTAAAGATTTGATAAGCTCTTTTTTGCACTTTATTAGTGTTTTGTTATCGTATTGCCAGTAGGCAGAACAGGCCGTTTCAAAAGTTTCAAATTCAGACAAGGAGTAATATAAAGCTTTGGGTTCTAGTGTTCTAATATTTAAATAAAATAGTTTTACCATGAACGTATAGTGATATTTTAAACCAAAAATACGGAAACATTTTAGTTACTCGATAACTAAACTATTTCCTTCTGTTTTATTTAAATGTGCGAGAGCACACATTATAAAACATACAATTTTAGTCATAACGTATTGTTAGACGGAAATCATTTTGATTCGTTCAAATAATGATTCAAGGGTTACTACAAAACCTCTTTTCACGTTATATCATCACACATTCTTGTTTTATAAGACTCTTGCTTTTTCTACTGTGCGTGTTTGTTCGCATTTGTATTCGTTACTTGGACTGATCGACAAATACAACTTCCAACGTATGGATATCGGGACACTTCTGATTGTGTTCGTTAGAATTATGACACTTACTGCACTCTGGAGAGATGAGATGTTGGGCCTAGCAATGTCTTAATACCTATTTAAACAACCAAACATATATAAAGGCAAACCACACGAGTTATGCCACAAAATGTATAGTTGGTCTGTATACAAAGAGATGTCCGAAATAATATTTGTTTTCCCTCTTCGTAAGCAGATAAAATACGTGTTATAACTTAAATATTGTATTAATGCACACATTGGTCATTTACGTTTAAACATACAATACACACTGGTTCAATAAATAGGTAAATTTAGATACCGAGTGTTTCGATTAAAACATTCTTATCATTGTCTCACAAAATGCTTTATGAAATTTAAACATGAAACAAGGACTCTTCGAAATAAAAATCTAAAGTTTATACCACTATGTATAGAAAAATATAATGAAACACATGAAATATGAAAATAAACAATATTCTGGTTTTGCCAACTGTTAACGACGAAAATATCATAAACACGCTTTCTGGCTTTCTATACCGACGAGGCGAGAATTGCATGCGAAATATACGCATTTGGTGGTAGAGGGAGGTTTTACCCACAGCCCGAGTGGTAGTACGCTGTGTACTAAGAAGTTAAGCTAATAAAACACAGTCAACTGAAGAGGTATTGACTGACAAATTCAGTGCCAGAGGTAGCAGATTATTTGCACACGAAATCAACACAATGGCGAAAAAAACCTTGTAAAGACCTATTTAAAAGTAGCAATAACCCAAAGTCCTTTTTGTGTCAAATAAAAAAGGCAGTATTAAAACCGTATGATAATCCTGATCTCAAAGTCGATGAATTTGTTACTAGAGGCGTGCTTAATGTAAAGGGATAATACAACTCAGAAACATTATCAGAACGGAAACACCCGCTAGTCTTTTATTAATGGCTAGTTACAAATTGCATATACAAAACAGGACAATACAGACAACATGACAAAATCATAACAACGATTTCAACTGCGGTCACTGCTTGGAACGGGCCATCCAACGCAATGGGGGTTTTAACTGGTTGATTTACGTTTCAAACTTCATACTTGGCCTATAAATAATCATTAACACACACGTGTAAATAAACATTACCTTCATTATTAAAACTTTCTTAGGGTGAAACAGAGTTCTTCCCCTGTAACACCGGTTCGATACAGGACTGAGTTTCAATACCGGTTATTTCGTCCCTAGTTTTGAAGGACATAACTATTTTCTTTAACAGCTTTCAACTCATGGAATATACGTTACATAAAGCAAGGCCTATTGAGAGTGGAAAATCCGAAACAAATATCGGGAAGAACTGCTTTATTGTGAGTGCTTGTAAACAATCACTCTTCTAATGTTCGGTGCCGGTTTTAATCAATGTCCTCTTTTTTCATTGGTTGGTGGTCTACTTCATGCGAGAATCATTGTTTACATGCACCGTTACATCATTAGATTATTGTCAGTATAACCCGGTGCGAAAATGGTATATATGCAGACATTATTGAACAGTAAATATTCGTCCATTTTTTTTTAAACTAAGCAATTTTCGTACTGATAGGAAATGACGTTGTTTGAATACCATGGAACTATTTGTTATATGATCACGGAAGATCTAATTGACTCAAATGTTGGGGTACTCGGCGGTTTCGCTAATTCCCCTTGTTGTTTCCACCATAGCCATCGCCCTCCCACACATACATTAAAGCGCTGCTCCCCTCCTCCCCTTCTCAATTTTCATTAATTTATTAAATTACTGTGTTTTTACTTTTGTGGATTCATAAAAGGCTTGCAAATGTATAATCATGTTTTAATCACAAACCGTATCAACCGTTATTAATTTAATGAACCTATAAATTGGTGATACATGGGTTAGATTTGTTTCCAAATATGAGGAGGTCCGGAGGACAACTTTACAGGTTGTGCTACCGATTCTTTGCGCTTTAGGACGATGTCGAATAATGTTAATTACCTTGAGTATCGCGTGGAAAATCATAAAAAGAACGTAACCACTTCGCTACAACGGTACAGACACTGCACATCAATCTTATTTTTACGTACACTTATCTATTGATGTACATGCTTTAGTAAAATAAATATCCATTTTGTTATTGGCTTCAAAATTTCACAGATGTATTCCATGTTAACACAAGATCACTAACGATCTGGTTTGTTATCACTTTTTTTGCAATAAAAAAACAACGTCATCATGAAAAAGAACCTTTATGTAGTTATGTTTGTTATAAACACATCATAAGATACATTATGTTGTATAAATAAATACATACAAAATATATTATTTGACAAATGTAAGCGATTGTGCTTGTTTAATTCGAAAACTGAAATAGTTTTCTAAATTTACATGTAGGACATACAAATGCACCTTCATTCACTCTAATACTACTTCCCCATATATTGGTTATACTTTGTAAACGTATTACGTGATGTTTAAATAAAAGTTTCATTTGAATCACAACATTTATTTGCATGTTTAATCATTAATCAAGACAACTTTTAAAAAGAATTACATTATCCTTTCCAGTAACTGGATTGACGTCATTTATGTCGGGCGAAGGCGTCGTATTCTGCTCTTTTATCTAAGCAATGTATACGTATATTGAGATAATATAATAGTCATTGGCAAACACCGGTTAAGTACATACATACATGCATACAGACATGCATACATATAAACGCTTATATAAACATACATGCATACACGCATAAATACATACAAACAAACGAACGCGTACACGTACGCAATAACATATCATTTAACATACGTGCCTATAAACATAAAAATACAAACATACATATATAGAAAGACAGAAAGACAAATTGAACGACCGACCGACAGACAAACAGACAAACAAACAAACAGACAGACAAACTGATAGCCAGACAGACAGACCGGCAGTCCGACAGACTGACAAACAGGCAGACAAACCGACAGCCCGACAGAAAAACAGACATACAGACTGACGGACAGACCTACGGCGTTTGTTCAAGTTTCTTAAAAATGAGCCTTTTTTTGCCGGAAAATTTGATAGTGGCGTTGTGGTTTTCGTAATGTCTTAACAGCTTGAAAACATCCATCATTTAAGAGACGTTGTGTTTTTTTCTCGGACATATTTATCAATTTTCTAGTAATCCTTTATTATTTAAACAAACATGAGCCGTAGCAACTGACAGTTAAACAGCGCACCATGCAAAAATGAGTACATTCGGTAATTTCCTCTCGATGCTACGCATTAATAAATGCTTGTTTGATGCTTTTCATTAGAATACCAGTGGTTTTATTTCAACAGTTTGAAGGACCCACATATTGAAATAAATACTTTAATAAATTTGCATTTAGCAAATATCGTTTCTAATGAACATCTTTCTGGCAAACGGCATACACATCATGCAAATAAATACAATTAGTGATAATATAATTCTATATTATTCTATCACTCGTTATAGGCAATAAATCAAGTATGAACGGTTTTGATAACCCAATTCCCCAAAGCGTCTTACAACATGTATTGTTTTAATCGACATAATTTTAAATAATTTTTAACAAGTTTTTGTTAACAGCTTACCAGCGAACAGACATCTATTTTGGTTTTGTTCATGTCAGGATTCTGCAATACAATTAATTTGCGCAATTTAAGACATGTGTTCAATTAGTAGGTGCATACTTCTTTGTTTAGGTTTTTGTATCCGAAACAAAGAAGAAAGAATAACGAAAACTAAACACAAAACACTTTTGTGTTTAGGAAATACTTGCACATTGTGATTCAGAAATATGCACACAGTTCATTTATGTTCATGCTAGGTAATTATTTATATGATAATTGGTCACATTACCGTGTATAGAACAGTTTAGTTTGACATTATTGTTAATATGTATGCGTTTTGATATATAAAGAACCAATCAACATTAGCAAGGTCTCCATCTCAAACAAATATAATTTATTGTTTTCTTACCTGTAACAAATTAATTTTTTTGTAATAAGCACTTTTTTCCAATCGCCAAACGTTAACACGATAATTGTATCATAAAAACAATATGTTAAAACATCATATTCTCATATGTCACATACCACTTAAATCCAACGTGCCAAAAACATACCAGCTTCTCTTCAAGTGTAAGCGATTTTTTATACATGTTAAAATAACATAGGGAATGAAAGTGCAAAGTTCTATTTTACCTGACACGAACCCCCACTTTGTTGCAGCGACTTCCCATTTTTCCCTGAAAACAAACCAAAACATGTTTAATCTAAAAGAAATGGTCATTTTCAACAATATACCATTACTTCCGAATATATCAATGTCGATGTACGTGATAAATTAAGCCCCGTTCAAAAATAGGGAAGTCTTTTCCGATTGTGGGTTCAACATTCATAGTGTTTAGTGTACAATTACAATACAATATATAATAACGTATTGTGATAATGTTATTATGTTGTATAAGTACCGATCGTAGGACACCGTTTTACCAGGAGCGCCACCATTGCCACACAAGATCCAAGTACCACAACAGCTCCAAGTACCGCTACGATTCCCACAACCGCCACATTCAAGACATCGCTGATTTTGCCGCTGTCCGTCGGATGTGCTGCTGAAAGACACAGCATGGGTTAAAACAAATGCTTATGTGATTTCCTTATTACACATTTTCCACATAAGAAAGTCTGCTTTGAAATATAGTTTGTGCATAACACTTGATTTATATGTTGTTTCGTTAAGCAGAGAACCCAGCAAACTGCATACTAGACATGCACTACAGTGAGGTCGTCAGTTCCGAAATTTTCTCCAGTTCCGAAACAAATCGAAATTAATTCAACATTTAAAAAAGAACCTTACCACTTTTAAATAAACAAATTGTTCAGCGATGAACAATAACATTTGATGTTTTTTTCCACAAAAACCGAAAGTAAACAGATAACTCTAAACAGTCACCATGATTGACACGTTCGCAGGCATTTTTTCGAATTGCGCGAAAATTCTGCCTGCCTTTGTGGTGATCTTTGAGAAAGAAACGATTATTTTCCTTATCCATTGTCAAAGGTAAGTAATCGTGGTATCGATTTAAAGGATATTTATCAGAGAATCAGAAAACAACTAGATGTGTACATTTTCAGTTGAACTGTAGATAAAAACACGCGATACAGACACTCTGGTACAGATGTCAGTTTCGAAACATCCGTTTCGCGTAATGGGGGTGCTGTCAAACGTATTTGTTAACTTTCATACAGCTATTTAAACGGGTCAGTGTAATTGACATTTGTATTATTTGCGTAAACTAAAGTATATTAAAGTAAAGCATGCTATATGACTTGGGAAGAAGATCGTGCGACAAGACTGTAGTGTGATGGCTGGGTGCATGCTGAGTGTTTATTATATTCACTGGAAGATGATGAGCCTTTCTTTTGTCCTGATTGCCTGTATATACAAATTTATCTCATCAGGTCTGAATATTATGGTAAATGAATATTCGATTATACATGCCTCATAAAAGTGATTCATTAGATGAAATTTGAAGCCAGCTGAATAACTTAAATTCTTACTTGGTGTCTTTTTTGCGTAATAATGCTCCCGCAGTGGGGATCCAACACGTGTCTTAAGAACAAAGTGACAACAAATACATTGCTATTTATTTATAACTATTAAATGCATGTTGCATTTATATGTATCTCATCTTCATTTAGTCAGTAGTTATAATTCTTTCATCTTCATCCCGACATCAAAACGCCTTCAGCATCGGGTAACATCAGTGGAACTAATATCCATGAGGACACGACTACAGATCGTTACCCTACCCCAACATTACAACTTTTGACAAAATGACACTAAATTACTCTGTGATTAAAGGTTACCAAGTGAAACTTTACGGATGCATTCATGGTCATAATATGAGGTCATATGCCCAACCCTGTAACTCTGATCAACATTTAAGCTAAATTACCAGTATGATCATATTTTTACATAGAAATTTAAGTTTAAATTAGTTTTTTTTTATTTTGGTATTCACTTGAAACTTAACCAATATATTTATGGGCATCATGTTAGATTATATTCCAATTTCAATAATTGACCAGTCGCAAAATAAGCGATCGCTTCGCCAACTAGTTTTGTTTACATAAAACGCTTATTCAATTACTCCGACATTCTTTGTTTGTCGGACCATGTGGCCGCAATAAAATAAATATGATCGATTGTCCGTGAGTTTGATTGACAGCTGGCGAGTGGTAAATTCTCACCGGTAGTATAGCCAAATGATGTCCCCTTTCAAAGTTGGAAAATTCTTCATTGACAAGGAACCAAATAGTCGAGCGTGCTGTCATGGACAGCTCTTGTTTCACAACATAATTGTTATTTATTTATTTTTCACTGCTATTGGTACCAGAAAGTGATTTTTTTTTCATGTCTGAACAGAACAGCTCATTAAATAGTCATTTCACGAGAAAACCGGGTATGGTGCATCTGCATAAACTGTTATGTTATGTAACTGAGCCTGTGCAGCCCACAATGGCCGAATAAAAACATTGCCCTTTCACTGTATTTTCTTTTTCAATAATCTTTTTTTTATATGGCCCACTAAAAACTGAAACATTCATCACAGATCAGCATACGTGGACTGCAGCGGCACAGGCTCATCTGAGATAACAATACATACGTACGTATATGCAGATGTAATGTACAGGGTTTTCTCTTCAAAGGGTCCATTCGTTTTTATTGTTTTTATTGTTTATTTTTGTCTTCTGTATTGTTATTGTTATTACAAGTTCTGTGATTACATACCAATCGGGTTATGTTTTTTTTTCATAAATGATAAATAAACGATTTTGACAGTAAAAGTTTGTTTTGAGACAACCCCTGTAATTGAAATGCACCTGCTGTCCCGTGATTCGCTATTGGAGAATATTCACCGGAAATGGAGAAACTGTACGATCGAGGAAAAACATAAATACACGTTTATATTTAGAAACTAACTGGAAATCAAGATGAGCGCAGGATCGAGGTAGAAATTATCTGACAAATGCCCTATATTCGAAATCTATGTCGGTCGCTGTTTTAAAGTATACATTTATAATTTCGTTAGTGATTCGGAACTGACGACCTCACTGTACATCATAGAAGGATATGCGTCCTGCGATTTTTCCGGTAAAATTCATCGATTGTTTGGTATGTTAAACAATTCTTCTGCTATGAATTCAAAAGAATCATGGGTATTATGCCTACATGTGCTCGCCCATGTCCGATGAAACAAGCGATGCATAGTTCTAAATTAACTATGTACTGATCATGTATCATTCATTTCTTTAAATAATGTGGAATACATGAATATAGCCATCTTTTAACTAACCTCCATCATAGTTGTTTGGTACATGAAGTGGTCTGTCTGTGGAAATCTGAGTCGTTGGTATGGCGAATGGTCCTATTTCCGTGCCAACGCATGTAAGATTGTTATTCATTTCGCAACACTTGTATTGTCCTCTTGTGTTTGCATTGTCGGTTATGATAATTAAGTATATACCGGCATAAATATAGTAGACTGCGTATTTGTCACCGTAATTTTGTTCCATAAGATGACACGATTTCGAGACCTTTTGACACTCAGCAATCTGCTTCTCGCTCCTCGAATTTTCGCTTTGGAAAATAAATGTTATGTCTTGATCTGAAATACATTCAATTCTCCAAACGGGCGGACTCAGTTGTTTGCTTAAAGTAATGCTTCCCGTACTGGAACGTAGTGCTGAAAATTAAAAAAAAAACGAGTATTTAACCGAATGTTTACGATAACATGATACCAAAAAGAAAAAGATCTCAGGTCCAACATATCAATCAGTACATATCAAAGGATTTGGTAAAATATGTTTTGCTTATAATGGATGCATCCTTTTTAATTAAACTTCCTAAATATATGGCATGTATTTCATCTTTAAATTGTAGTATTAGACAACATATCAAACGCTATTTATATTGTTACTTTTAAGTACAATTTCATTAGTTTATTTTCCTATATTTATAGATTGTATTATTTATGTTTTATAGTAGTTCTTTTCTTCCCTTTAATGCTGATACATGCTTCTATTTAAATAGGATGGACACATTTGTATATCCCTATCCCATGTATCATCATAGCAAACATTGCTCTGCTATCACTTATGGTAAAACATTTGTCATGTTTTGTATTCTTTCCGATTCGTCTCCAAAAATCATATGCATAATTAACATATAATTATTACAATGAAATTGTATTATTTCTATATAGTTCAATCAATATTTCACTCTGATATGGAATGTGATACTTTCCTATGTTGTACAATATCATACCATAAGGACAACTATGGAAATGTAAGACTTTACTTTAAACAACTTTTTGTTTCATATGTCTGTCTGTAAGTCCGTCCGACCGTGCGTTCGACCGTGCGTTCGACCGTCCGTATGTCTGTCTGTATGTCTCTCTATACGTACGTACGTACGCACGCACGCTCGCAAGCACGCACGTATGTACGTACGTATGTATGTATGCATGTGTGTATGTATGTATGTCTTCAAATAAAGTAAAACTTTCAAAAAGAGTGTTATGTAGCATACATTAATAATATATACATAGCATATATTAGGTCACGAACCTTATTTAAACGGTACACATATAGCCAAGTTAGGTGTAGCATATTATCTAATAATTTAAAAAAAAACTAATCAACCCCACTTTTATTCAATCATTTGATCACTTATTGAGGAATGTGCAACCAACATCTGTTTTATATATTTCTAAACGTTCCTTATAACTGCATGCATTAACACGAATATTAATATATAACTATACATTCATTAATAGTATGTACGCAATATAACTACGTCTTAAAGTAATTGTCATCAAAGTATGAATAATATAATGTTTCATCCGATCCATGCCAATGTGTTTATACTAAACTATATTTATGGCATGCATTGTGTTATGGTGTTATGTGAATCCCTTTGACGGCATAGGCACTTGCACAATGCACATATGTTGTTAAAATAAGTAGGGTTAACTACCAAAATCATTTTATACAATTTTTGCATTAATTTCCTTCATTTAGACAATAAGATATGCAGTTCCATTTCTTTTGTAAAGGTAGCGAAAATATGTTACGATAATAAGATGACGTGATAAAGGATAAAAACAGAATAATTATGAGTGGAAGATTAAATGGCAGAAGCAATTGCAGGAAGAATGCTTAGAAAGTTATCATACACTTATAATATAAAAAATATAGCATTATAAAATGAGACAAATATGTACAATGTATGTGTGTATTGTACACAAAAAAGAGAACACAATTACATTATATATCGATAAGATAATGATTTCGGTTTTGTAACCTAACGTTATTCCAAAGGTTGTATCGACATAAACAATGTTTTTAGTTTGAAAATATAATTACCACAAACAAAGAACACGGAAGACAAAACTCGAACGCACATGTTTGATCTGAAAAGATATATATACACACACACACGTGTTACAATATGACAATGTAATTCATGTATTATTTTCTTTTTGAGTATTAATATGGTTGTAAATGTATAATAATGAAAACATATTAAGAATTATATGAAAAAAAATGTGTTTGCTTTCGGGGTTATACCTTGAAATATGTTCTTAGTAAAGCGAGAAAATATACACAGTTTCATTCGACCATTTTTACCTTCTAACCTACTTTCTTTTAATAATCTAGCTATAATGCATAGAACCGTTGTAAATGCAGGAATACCACTGGAAAAAACAAATGTAATACGCATTAATTGTAAAATTAATAAATCTCACAACCATGCAAAATAAACATACAAAACGAATGTATGTAATTATTATCTGTAGGGTAAATTCGTATGCTAAATATATTACATTTATAAAGTGTTCAACATCCCTTCTGTCGTAAAACTATAAATAAAATAAACTTATTTTTCCATATATTAAGGCAAACGCATGACCAGCAATATCCGCCAAAATGTTTTATTCTTATATAAAGCGAAGATAAAAACAACCAAAAAATTATTCTACGCGAACATTTTAATTTGAACTTACACCTATCAAAAATTGTTTGCTCGTGATCAGTTTCTTGCTCTTTTTTCGAAAATACAATTTTGTGTTGATAAACATATCATAGAAAAATACATAAGTAAGTGTACTATGCACTTAAGCTTCCGTAATGGTGAATTATATACCAAAGTAGAGAAGAATCAATTTTACCTTGCGATAATATTTTGAATCAAATAAT
This sequence comes from Dreissena rostriformis, assembly GCA_007657795.1. Taxonomy (NCBI): domain Eukaryota; kingdom Metazoa; phylum Mollusca; class Bivalvia; order Myida; family Dreissenidae; genus Dreissena; species Dreissena rostriformis. The sequence goes on from VMBQ01008951.1 coordinate 25,935, forward strand.
GTCGCTCCAACCTTCTTTTATTACCTAATACTATAATTTATGCGTTGTAATATCATACGAGTTAATGTGCTTTTACTTCCAATGCAACTTATGCTGCAAAGAACGATCCGATTCAGAATATTGCTTACTTTGAAACTTGCACGTGCATCTGCATGGAAAACATGGATAACCTAATTATGATTTTAAAGCGCTGTACTTTTTTTAGGCTATGTGTCTATTTTATCGTTTAAATAGCTGTGTCACTTACGTAAATACGTCGGTATAGATCAAACATTGATTTATCGAATCCGCAAAAGCAATGCGTTAAACAAATATCAGTGCGTGAATCATTGTGTATTTGTTTACAGACATATCAGTATGATTTTTTATAGAGATTATGTTTATTTAACCTGCATCGATTAGTCCATGTTTTTATAAGGCATGTCACCATTAGAAATACGTTACTTAATAGCAACAAAGCAAAACCGCAAATGCACTTATGATTTGGTTGTTATATATTATATTATAAATTATAATGCTCTAACCGTTTTACATTCAGCACAAAGCATACATCAAATTATATATACCATGTGCACCGAACGTTTTCTTACATAAACATAAGGAAATATGTTTCTTCTAACCAAAATATATTCAGTAAAATACACGCTTTTACTTTCATTAAGAACAAAATGCCTTTTAAATTCGTCTATATATGTATATTTACATGGATTTGCAAACCGTGTACATCTGATAAACTGGTTCACAACTGTAACAATAAAATTACAAACAAACCTAGCTAATGTGGACATATATGCGTTTAATTCGCTAACGTATCATATATTTGAGTAAAACAAAAAATATACTTGTAAATAATCAGGCATACATATTGATTCATATATCTTTACTGAGCACCCCCTGATATTTTAGATAATAGATAGATCAACCTTACAACAGCTGTCAGAGGATTCCGCTCTCAACTGTTCTGGTTATTGCTCGAGTCCATGGAGTTGTGTTTCTAAGCTTAATATTTGAATAGAAGGAACCAAAACAGGTAAGTAATTGTTGCTCACGGGTAATTAAGTATGTTTAATGATTAGCTAAACATCTCGTAATACACATTATCCTTTATTTGGAAATGAAACCATTTTTCTATTTTTATATACGGTAACCTATACTGTTGACATTAATATGTCAGCAGCATATGCAATAAAAAATAACTCATGATACAATGGATAAACGCTTGCATTTTCTTTAAAATAACGTAATTGTTTCCTCAAGAAAATAGGCCAAAAGCCTTTTTTAGAATCAGTGACATTGACCTTTATCGCACCTACGAAATATGGAATCCCTGTATATAAAGTGTACAGTTATGAATTTTAATTATAATTGCTTAATTTATTTTCAAGTTCTTGACAAACCATTATTCCATATTTATTAACATTGGCCTTACCTTAACTTTGCCAAAACCGTATGCAATCCAAAAGTAGGTCTGGATATAAAATATTTATGTTCTAGGTTTAAATACAATATTTATATTCAATAATGAGTTATTGAGCTTTAGCTATTTATATATATTTAGTAATGGTTGTACTGAATTTACAATCGCAATTGAAGTATTTTTAACATGACTATATAGTATATATTTACATGTTTAGCATACATGTTTAGCATACAAATGCCCTTTAATTGACACAATATCAAACTGAGGTTGACCAAATTTGACACATGCGGTAATTTCAATATATTGAATAATACATATGTGACTGAAATCACTTGTATTTATAACATATAGCAAAGCTTCCAATCGACTTACAATAAGCGGCCATGCACCTTTTATAGGATGTTGTTGTCAACGATCATCTTTAATTAAATGTCTATAAGCACACTCTACGTGTCCTTAAAACAATGTGTGCTTGCAATAACGGAACAATAAATATAAAGAAGTGCAAGTCCAATCAATTTGCTATTCAAAACAGTTTTCTAACTTTCCAATGCATAATCAGCTGCGATCAAGACGATTACAGAACATCCTACATTTACATCAAACGTTACTGGGTTACGCCACGTTAACTCTGACAAATGTGTAACAATAAGCCGCAATTAAACATAATAGAAGGCTATCTAATACGTCTCAAAATAGGGTATCAATCAATTTGTTATATTATTCATTTCATGGGCTGAGGTATTCTCATTTTAGCAGTTTAATGTATTGTGCATAAAATGAAAAATATAATTGTATTGCTATTCACTTTCGATTTCGGAAAATATCTAAATAATACTTTAATATACATGTACATCGCACGAAACATTTTAAAATAAATACAAATAAATAATCAAAAAAATAAATAAATACAGATATACTCACGGAGTAGGAAACTGTGGCTTGATGTTAAACTTTCAAATTGTGTAGTTTATGCAGTTAACGGTATTGATTCAATCGCATTCAGGTAGATAACGAGTCATTGGATTGTCCGGGGATTTTTGAATGAGGTGTATATCTTACATGTCGTTAAATATAGCTCGTCAAAGCAAGGTTGCATGTGATATATATATCGTCCCGTAATAAAACCGTTCACACATACACAATACCGCTAAGGTGTCTGTATAAGTGAATTCAAGGCCTTTCAAAACGTTAAATCTACGGAGCGGTGTGCGCATAGCCATGCCTATCATTAAACTAAACGTTGCACGTTTGCATACCATACTTACTGTTTGAATTTAAAGTGGTATTTTACAATGCAAAATCGGAGCTTAAGGGAACATATATGCCCTTTACATAAAGACATGTATTTCACATATGTATACTTTGGATTGATACGATTTGTGTTTAATCGTATAAATGATTTATACGCCAGATTTATGTATCGAAGATATTACAATCTTATCACTGCATACATGAAGCTCTTGTGATATTTAACAATTTGTTTTAAGGTACATTCCTGAAACTGTTTTGTTTATGAAGATTTATTTTGAAAGCAATGACATGCATATCAAAAGCCGCTGATTAAGATTTAGTATCATCATGTCTGCTGAAATAAAATTAGAGTACAAAAAAATTATTTAAAATATGTGGATGCATTACGTTTTGTTAGCTTTTACCAAAACAAGCAATATTAGGTAAATTATTAAAACTATGTATAATATTCAGAGAAAGTTTGCACTTAATTATTGTATTTTGAAAAACTATGACATGTTTATATTTAAATATTGCAATTGTCTAAATTTAAATTGTTTAATGATGAAAACAGACTGATGCATGCATTTAAGAACTGTTGCGAAATTCTTTATTTTAGAGCTTTTTCTAATCTCAAGTATGTGACTGAACAAGTAAGAGAGGGGGTAATCACGTGACGATAAAAAGAGAATCAAGATGGCGACATCCATGCCGAAATAGGTATTTTCGCCGTTGTTTGCCCCTTTTTACTTGTATTTAATGTTCAAATGACGCTCACTTTCCAGCCAGTAGGAACGTGATTAGCTTTTATTTCAAATTAATATTCACTCTATATCTCGACTTTACTAGCTACACAGTTTCTTAGCGGGAGCTGTTCGCCGTGTAATTTGTGATCGTTAATGGGTTTCACTTTTTATATTACTTTCCGCTTTCCAATAGAGAAATATTTAATTTTAAAATCCGTATACGAGTATTCTTTGGATGTTTATAAATCGGTATGTTATTGAGTAGACGTGTAAAACTTAGTTTATAAAGTTTTTTAACCAGCATGATGCATGCTCTAAATTGGTTTGATATGATCAAAAAGAGGCCCCGTTTATTATAGGAAAACAGAAATCCTCATTTGATTAATACATATCTGTGAAGAGCACATGTACGTCTTTGTAACTACAAACGTTAAGCTATTTATAAATTGTATTCATTACAACAACTTAAAAGATAGGGTTATTATTATGATTTAATTATTTAAATATACGCCAGTATACTTCGAATAGCATGCATCATGTGATAAAAACTCTTTATTTGCAATCAAACCATTTATACTATCTGTATGAGACTTTGAAAATGGAATGCAATGTCAGTGCCATGATGTAGAGAATTTGGTTATCTCCCTTCATATTCAATATGTCAAAGAACTTGCAAACGTGTGTGATCATTCGGATTTTCTCATAAACTAACATAATAAACAATATCATTTCTTTAACAACCACCAACACTACTTGTATATGTGTTTATTGAAATCAATAATGTGTTAATGAATACAAAATAAGTGTATTTGCCAAAGCTGTTTTCCGAATATTAAACATCTTTTCTCGAGGATACTTTTGAGCATCCTCGGATAATCATCACAATACGTATTCACTATGAAATGATCGACACACTCATACACAAGATTGACAGCTTGCCAGATATTTACATAAGAATTTATAAATTATATAAAATAGATACAACATAATAGTATGAGACATACACAAATAAAATTCACTTATGTACACAATTGGACAAAATATTATATTATCAAAGGAAAGACAAACATGCGTTGATTAAAATATATACGACAAAGCATGGTTCCAATTATTTATAAACTAAAAGCGTATATTTTTACTTTATCGTATAATAAATGGAATGAAATCATTTTTGTGCAAACAGCGGACAGTTGAATAAATTACACATATTTCACGCAAGGAATTGTATTTGTAGGTTTTCATTTTGTCATGCAGCGCTTAATGTATAATAAAAGGAAATCAAAAGCAAATCATGAACATAGAGAAAGCTGTTTTAAGGATAATGTGCCTACACTCACAAATGAGGGTGCCCACTTTTCAGTTCTTCTAAGCAAGTATATGGCATCAAGGTTTCTACATCTGTTCAGCTTATTTGTTTTCCAAATGCATTGCTTATTGTTGTGTTTACCATGTTAGTAATATTCCTTCTTAAATATAAGTTTTTACCAGAAATAAGGCTCAAGTTATCACTCGTTAAAAAAACAACATGTATGTTAAAATCATATACATGTACTTTTAACAACCAAAGACTAAACCAATTTAAGAATTTGCCTCAAGGGCCAATATTTTAACATGCTTCTGGAATTGTTTATTTTTATTTAACAAATATTATCCGTATTTCTATTCAGGAAGAGTGCGAAACGTTGAACAGAATTGACAACCTATTTTACATGCAATCGAACAGATCTAAACGTCCATGGAAGAATGAACAGACAGTATGTTTTATATTTGCAAAAGGCATTTCAACTTATTTTTGTGCAAGAACAAAAGACATGTATACTGTTGCAGATGTTGCTCCCAGCGATATCACCAGCTCTCGTATAACATATATACAACATCGCTGTAAATAAAGGACATTGTGCTAATCGCATTTTTTTCCCTGCTGGTATTGGATTTAAATGTTTAAAATCAATACATTTGCGTTATGACATCATTCATTTGAACAAAAATGTGAAAGATTTAGTGGATGTTATTTCGAATATATGACATGTACTCAGTTTGCTCATAGTTCGAGTACTTAATCACAATTAAATGATATACCAATCAATTGCATGTATCAGAGGACGATACTCGAATCTAGTTTGTTGTTTGCCTTAAAGATCTAACGGAACAAACAGTTTAAGTTTAACGTTCGCACGTGATCCATTCGTTTAAAAAAAAAACAATACAAAACAAGTTCCGCATTTTAATTTGAACGGAAGCAAAACTTTTAAAATGCTTGATCTAGAATGCGTCATGTAAGTATATGTATAAGACAATTTAGATTACGAAATAATGCTTTTGTGGTATGTGAAAAAACTTGGAGGTTCCTATTTAAGAAATACATTAGTTCTAAATATATTATAACGTCGAAAATACAACAAAATTAGAAAATAAAGTAACTCGAAACAATGAACATCTTTTTCACTATGAAAAGTTTCTAAATTGTGTTCAAACAAAGTATCGTTTATGACAAAAACACGGATGTGTGATTCCTTTTGAAAAACTCACTGCACATCGTGTATTTCACCAAAGTATACAAAATATACAATACGTGAAATTTAACAAAGCAAGATTATTGAGTAAATTACCCGTCACTTCTACTTCAACTGCCTTCATAGCATGTGCCTCTCTGTCAGCTTGTTACACATTTCATTATTTATAAATGAGTACCGCAACACGTGCTATGTCGAGAAGCAATGCTCACGACTTACGTTTTTTTCTTAACTTGTTACGAAATATAAACTGTTAAATGACGTCGCTTTGACGATTCGCATCAATGACTTTCTTGTTGCGTTTTATGAATATATGGCTTTCAAACGCAGGAAGTGATATGTTTCAGTCTTGACCTTACGTGACGGTTCGTATATTTATGGTTTTTGTTCTGTGGTTGAATCATCTACCCCATCTAAAATGATACGTCTAAACAATTATAAAATAAAGATTGTCAATATAAACAGTGTCGTTCATCCTTCAATTGGAAAATAAACAACTCTATATATTCTTTACCATTCATTAGATGCATGCGGTGTTAACTTTGAGTATTACGTCTGATAATGCGTCGTCTGGTTAACCTGTTCAGTTTGTCCTAGTTGATAGCAGGGTTAGCATTCATAACGTTCAATCTGTTAAATCAAGGCCGTTATTAGCATGTCTTAACCAGTCATTCCGTTCCGTGTAATAGATGCAGTGTAAGCGTTAATAATAAACTCTCATCTCCATAAAACAAAACCAATAACGCGTTAACGTATTGACAGAAATGGAAAATGAGTCAAACTTTACCCAGTATCTATTTTTACGCGCGTATGCTCCCCATTAAATCTATAAATATGTATGTTTCCCCACGCTTTTAAAGCGTGGGGATATCGTGGTTATCTCCGCCGTCTGTCCGTCAGTCCTGGCCACTATCTCCTACACTATTAGTTCTAGAACATTGAAACTTACGCACATGGTTGCTATGAGCATATGTGCGACGGTGCACTATTTGGAATTTTGATCTGACCCCTGGGTCAAAAGCTATGTGGGTTGGGGTGGGGCCGGGTCAGACATTTTCACTCATTTTACTAACAACATGCGGCGTAACTTTTGACCCAGGGATCAAATCAAAATTCCAAATAGTGCACCTTCGCACATATGCTCATAGCTACTATGTGTGTAAGTTTCAAGGTTCTAGTGCTAATAGTGTAGAAGGAAATAGTGGACAATTGGGGTTTGGGTGGGGCCGGGTCAGAGATTTTCACTCATTTTGTTTATCTTATTTTACATTAACTTCATCATTTCTACACTGATTTACTTCAAATTGTTACTAAACATCTCTTATGACAATACGGTCAATCTCAACTATGCATGGCCCCATTACCAACCCTGGGGCGCCTCCCCACATAGACCACGCCCACCCACAATTTTGTTTTAACATAACTTCTTCATGTATTCACCAATTGACTTCAAATTAATACTGAACATCTCTTATGACAACACGGTCTATCTCGACCATCCATGTCCACATTACCCACCCCAGGGCCATTGATAAAGTATAAAGGAAATGTAAACAACGCAAAATCCAATATTGCATTGTGGAGTTGTCGTCCTTTGTTCTGTATATATTTGCAATTAGAGCAATCAAAGGAAGTTTTTTGAAGGGGTAAGTCATTTAAATGCGTAAACTATAATAGCGACTAGACTACCACTAAGGGAACACGAAATAACTTGAATGTTTACATTAATAATTATTTTATATTTATTCAGCTGTTTTCCCATGCCCATCAATTAATTATAAGGTTCTTATGTTGCACTTACATACTTATAAAATGTGCTTTATATCACAAGCATTCATTCTGGTTTTTCATCTAATTTTTATTGAAATATAAAGTCAAATAATAGTATAATGCAACTCTAAAACTAACAATCCCTTATCTATATCCGATTACTCTAAATTTAACTAGAATGCTTGCGCGGCAGAGGCCGGCGCGTATCCCCACGCCGCATAGATGTTATATTCAAAGCCAATTTTGGGTGGGCAAGGCCTATGTTGGTGGGGCCCCGGGGTGGTTAATATGGACATGGATAGTCGAGATAGACCGTGTTGTCATAAGAGATGTTCAGTATTAATTTGAAGTCATTTGGTGCATAAATGAAGAAGTTATGCTAAAACAAAATTGTGGGTGGTCTATGTGGGCGGGGCGCCCCAGGGTTGGTAATGGGTTCATGCATAGTTGAGATTGACCGTATTGTCATAAGAGAAGTTAAGTATCAATTTATGGAAGGGTTTATCCGCCAGTTTTCGCATTATGCTTTA
>VMBQ01008952.1:11281-34818 GCA_007657795.1 Dreissena rostriformis
ATCAAAAAGCATCACCAATTTGTCAATGGCAGTACTTGTATGGTGGCCTGATCAAAAAGCATCACCAATTTGTCACTGGCAGTACTTGTATGGTGGCCTTATCAAAAAGCATCACCAATTTGTCACTGGCAGTACTTGTATGGTGGCCTTATCAAAAAGCATCACCAATTTGTCACTGGCAGTACTTGTATGGTGGCATTATCAAAAAGCATCACCAATTTGTCACTGGCAGTACTTGTATGGTGGCATTATCAAAAAGCATCCCCAATTTTCCACTGGCAGTACTTGTATGGTGGCCTTATCTGCTTGACCACAGATCTGATGAACAGCCCCGACAAATGAGGCCATGTCAGTGCGGCAGAAATTGTTTCCACATCAGTTCTTATGCAAATTTGTATGGCTTTATCAGCAAAAGTGGGTATCTAGAGATTATTGTAATGCGATTTGCCTTATTTTGCTGCTAATTGCTTGGTTGGGAATTATTCATTAATTCCCAAGGAAGGCAAATAGGTTCAGCTTTTAGCTTTGATGCATTTTTTTTATCTGTTTGTTAAAAAGGCTTTTAATTAGTTTTGTCATGGAAGTTGGTACAAGAATTACAGTGTAACTTGTTTGTGTTATTATTAGAGTGTAGACCTTCTAGTTTTTAAACATTTACAATTAGTGTCTGCAATGTCATATTGAAATTCTTAACCTCTGATATCCACACAATCAGAGTATTTGTTCCTGATGGAATTTCCCTAAGTCAGATTGAGCTATGATTTGTGAACACTTTGACAGCCTTCTCCCTGTGTGTGATGGTAGTGTATGGGACCTGGGTCACAGAGTTAAGTGGATTGGGATGTCTTGACACCAAGGGTGCCGGATGATTCAGAGCATTCTGCCCTGGTGGAAGATATTGGGCAAGAAATTGGTGTGCTTAATGGTTGACTGGCATGCAAAAATACCATGGTTATTCATTAGTTTATGTTTACAAGCAGAAACTGTCACCAAACAAAGCTTGACGGCACATTCTCAGGATATCATCATTAACATTAACTCTTTCACTGCGGGAACCGAATTTTGAAGGCCTTTGCAAACAGTTTGGATCTAGATGAGACGCCACAGAACGTGGCGTCTCATCAGGATCCAAACTGTTTGCTATTCTGATAGTATTCTTTGGCAAAAGTCCAAGGAAATGCTAATTTTAGAAATTCAGCAGACGACATTTAAGCAGACGACAAATTTCCCAGCATGCAAAGGGTAAATTGGTATTTTGCTTGATATTGACATACCACATTCTCTGCACATGTAGTTGTAACCACACATATTTTTCTGTCGTATCAAGACCATTTCTTTTTGCCATGGTGTGCAATCTTTTACTTATTTGTAACAGTAAGCTTTTCTCAGAGTTGAACACAGTCTATCTGGCAATTATATATATATATAATATTATTGTCTTGCAATTATTGTGTCAAGGAAAAATTGTGAATTCATCATTGTAATTTGAAAGTACGTAGGGAATTAGATACTTAGATTGTTCCTTTTATGTGGACATTTTAGTATAATAACAATAGACATCATTTCAAATTACATTCTTCATGATATGGAAACTTATAATGATAGTCAATAACATAATTGATATTGTTTGTGCTATGGAAAATCTGATATGACCCCTGGCATGACAGGAAATTTATGTTTTCTGCATTGCTCATGGTTACAAACTACTATGGTTACAAATCACTAAGTGTTTACAAATTTATGGCGTATATCTTTTGGTTCCTTTTCGGTGCAATACATGCCAAAGTTTTGTGACAAGGCCTTGATGGACCTATATTTGTCTTTCTTGTGAAAATTCTAGTTAAATTTAGTCTGCTGTTTTTTTTTGTTATGACATATATTAGGCCTCTTGTTAGGACATTGTTTTAGCGCTGTTTATATTATTTGGATGTTTTTAAACAAGCTTCAGTTTAGTTTTAACCTATTGAATTTAGCTCGATTGCATCGAAAGCCTATGGCTAATTGAAACGTTTCGAGTCCGTTTCCTGGGACTTAAAGAACCTGTACTTTGTGTCTTTTGGGGGAAATCTAAATGCTACCACAGCGGGGGTCGAACCCATGACCTCCTGGTCGCTCAGCGGAAACCATATACACTATGCCACGGTAAAAACTTAGTCCAAGATTGATGTCAGCATTTCTCTTGGGATCTGCAAATGAAGAGATACAACACTGGACAGGGGCTGTAAAATAGACATATCAATAAATAATGATGGAAATATGGCACCAAGGCTTAGGTTTGCAGGCATCATGTGTAATATACTGTTAATGAGGTGTCCATCTTGATTAAGGCAGTATGGGAAAGTTATCTTCATTTTGTGTATTCATCTGTGCTTCTGGAAACAGGTGTCAGATTTTATTTATAAATTTATTTAGGAGGCTTTTGATATTGATATTCCTTCTGTAACTGTTTACTTATATTTAAGATTGATGTAGGAGACTTGATTATGTAGGTGTTACAAATATTTACACTTCTTTGCCCATACAAAAAATTACGGTAATGTAAATAAGAAAAAAAAACATACTGATGCTGAATTTAAGGTATATTAAGTTATAGTTTATGTGATAGAATGGGTCATATGAGTCTGACAGATCATATTGTTTAAATTGACCATCTCAAATCATAACTGACCTCATAAATATATATATAAAAAAATGGGGGGGGGTTCAGTTCACATTTGGTGTTGTTCTTAAAATCAGGTTTTACTCTGTTGAATGATAACAAGAACAGTGCATGATTGAAGCATCATTATAATTAACTTTAAGTGTCTCTGCCTTTTGAAGTGTTATTGTATAGTATGTAGCAGAAATAAGTATCAGACAAGTTAATCAAAACTCCTTCAAATGCTGTTGTTATTATGTAACAAGAATGCATAGAATTGCCAACAATATCTGCGGAATCACTTAATAGCAACAGGAAAAAGATTAACAACAATTGATGCTCTGGATATTATTATTGTTGTCAGAATTTCTATCTTGGAGCTCTGATCTTATAAGCATCTAAGAATCTAAGCATCTGCATTGTCAGCTTTTGGTCTATNAAGGGGACATTGTGCATTGTGTTTCACAAACACATACCTTGTTGCTTTTGAACATTCGACTTAACTGACAGTTTCTTTTTGAAGGAGCAAATTTAAAAGTATTTCTGAATAGTTGTAACTACACCTATTATTAATTCATTATTGCAGTTAAAATGAGTATCTTCCAGCAAGTATTGTTGCTTTTTACTTTTGCTTTAAACAGTTGAACATTCCATTGTGCAACAAGTTGAAATAATGCCATTAAAAATATATATATATAAAAAAATTACTCTCATGAATTAAGAGATTTTTATTTCATATAATTTCTAAAAACATGCATTTAATATCACTGCTTATTTATGGGGAAAATGCATAGTGTAGCATTTTAATTATAATGATTGTTCACCGCATTCATCCAAGTATTTATAGTATATACAATATCTGATTAAACTAATTGATCGTTACTTGTGTGTTTTACAAGTGGGGCGGTTACTGTGCCCAATCACAGGACCTGCAAGTGGATTGCCATACCGGATAATTAGAGTCTTAATAAATGTTGGAGATACACCCTATAGGGATAAGATACAGGCATAGCTGAGACAGTGGTTCATGAATGCATTTTGTGGTTGGAAACCATTGGAAAACAGTGCATTGCAATATTTTATTTCTTGAATAACAAAAGTGAATTTCTTTAGTGTTGAATTGTTGAGTTGATGAGGATTTTTTCTATTTTTGGTATGTATGTTTTTTGATATCTAATTTAGTGGGGATATGACAGCAGGTAGATTACTGATTTGATGAAGAATATGTATCTGGGTTTGATATCTATTTTATTGGTTGGAAAAGGTTGGGAAACAGTTCATTGCAATATTGGATTTCTTGGATTACAACAGTGATTTTCTTTAGTTGTGAATTGATGATTTGATGAAGAATATGTATCCGGGTTTGATATCTTTTTTATTGGTAATATTGCAGAAAATCGATTTCTATCTTGCTTCTTGAAGTTTTTGAATAATTTAATTGGCAAGCAATTTAATCTGTATGGTTAGTTATATTTGGATTGTAAGAAATGTGATCACTTAAATTTACAATGATAGCTTTACATAAAAGAAAAGTAACACAACTATTAATGTTAATTGTTTAAAGTATTTACATCACAAAAGATATTGTATTATTTTCAAGTCATGTAATATCCATTTATTTAGAACTTTAGCAAACAAGTAAAAGTTTTTTCCACTTGAGAGACTGTTGGTGTTTATCTGTTTTCTCTGCAGACATTCACAGTTTTTAATAAGGTAATAATAAAAAGTTTCCCTTTGTATAATAAAAAAAATATATATCAGGAAATAACAATATTTTGAAGTATTTAAGTATTTAAGTGCCATTTGTGTTGATAAGACATGTTTTTCAGACATGGGTGATTAAAAAATGTACGGTAAAATGAAATGTTTGCGAAATATTGAGATTTCAAATGCTATTTAGAAATTTATCTGTAAGCTGTTTTAAATATTATTGTATAAATATTGTATGGCACATTCCAATTGTAGTAAGTTTTTATGCCCCCTTCTTCGAAGAAGAGGGGGTATATTGCTTTTGGCCTGTCTGTCTGTCATTCTGTCTGTTTGTCCCATAACTTTAAGGTCAAAATATGGAACTTTAAGGTCAAAATATGGAACTTTAAGTCAAAACATGGAAATTTTATTTCAAAGGGGTGCAGTAGGGGGCATTGTGTTTCTGACAAACACATATCTTGTTTTTTTTATGCCCCCTTCTTCGAAGAAAAGGGGGTATATTGTTATTTGCCTGTCTGTCTGTCATTTTGTCTGTCTTTTCGAAAACTTTAAGGTCAAAATATGGAACTTTACGGTCAAAATACAACGTATGAAATTTCAAGTCAAAACATGGAAATTTTATTTCAAAGTGGTGCAGTAGGGGGCATTGTGTTTCTTACAAACACATCTCTTGTTTTTTCATGAAAGTTATATAACATGAGTTAAGAGAAATAAAACTAATCTAAAAATTGTAAGTGATGTATGTGAACACCCACATTTTATGCCCGGGCTGCCTTCACAGATTATAAAGGTCTCTTTGTTTCCTGTGATCTATCAGTTGTTATTGTAATAACTTTACATTGTTTACATTATTGGATTTTACACTTGGGATCTGGTTTGGGCTCTGTTCAACAGTTATTGAATCCATGTTTATATTCCTTCTCAAACAGAGATAATGTTTTCTGTTGCTTTCCCATCCATTGTCTGCTTACTGCAAGTGGTCCATGTAATGATGGCCATAAAGTATTGGTGTTGTCTACTGAGGTTTTATTTTCTTTGTTGGCTTTCTGTTCACAATTTCAATATAACTGAGCCTCATAGTTACAAGAACAGTTCAAGACCTTAACAATACCATTTAATTCAAGAAATGTTCTTCTTAAAAATGTAGTTCTTGAATAATTCTTAAATGTTTGTGCTTACACTCTGCAGGAGGGGCGGAAGTCTTCCTTAGATTGCTATAGTGGGACATTACCAGTTCAGCACTATTAAGTTCCTTTGGGTCTTGGGTCAGTGAGGGCCTTAGGGCCCTTAGCCCTCTTAATGTCATTCTCATATGTGATGCATAATTATCTCATACTCATTTAAATTTGAACTTCACAAAATTGACATTTTTTTTAAATATATAAGGCAAGGAATTGTAGGGAAAACACCATTTCAAATGGATTTGTTTATCAAGGTCCTGGCAATGTGGTTTTATGATTCCCACTGAGACTTGCTGCTTGCTGATGAAAGGTTGTCAGTCATCACTGGCTCTATATCATCTGCCTGGGAGATTTCTCTAACCCTGATACCTGTTGATTGTTGCTTCTTTCTCCTCTGATTGCTTCATGAGCGAGGTTGTGTGTTTCACCTGCTGACTTGACATGTAGGAAGCTTAATGGTGCATTTAATCATCTGGACTTTCTTCATAAAATGATCAGTACTTGGTGCTTCAATTTTGCTTTTCATGCTGGTTCTGTTTGATGAAAGTAAATCATTGTAAAAGTCTGCAATCAAAGGTTTCTTCAACCAAATTGCTGTATGGCAAGGCAAATGCCAATTTAAGGTACTCAGCCTGAGCTGTGGCATATAATTATTGTATATGACATTTTGTTGTTTTCATAATTTATTAGACAATTATTGCTTCCAGTGTTTTATACGCCCGATTGAAAAACTGTCGTTTCATGGGCAGATGGATCTTTTGAAACATAACTTTGTCCATTATGGATGGCTGGATGGATGGATTTTGATTAATTAACTATCAGATTGACAAGAATGATGACAAAGGAGATGTTGTGTGCGCAAAACCAGGCATCATCCTCCAAATTCAAGGTCACAATTCAAGGTCAAATGTAAAATATAAAAAATGATTCCTTAATAGTTTATCATTTGCATAACAAGGTCACTTTGCAAGGTAAAAGGTCAAAACTAAGTCTCACAATTAAGTAGGATTTTCAGTTGGCAGAAATTATGTGCATATTCATGCGTAGTGGCGCTCTCAGTAATCAGGTCCCTAAGTCGAAGGTCAAGGTCACAATTATAAAATATTATAAATTAATTAAGACTGTTCAATCTATATCACAAACAAGACTTTATTGATGGACGTATCTCTGTGACAATGGCACTCGTGTGTTTTTATGCCCCCGGTAGGGTAGCATATAGCAGTTGAACTGTCCGTCAGTCCGTCCGTCTGTCTGTCCATCCATCCGAAAACATTGGTCATAACTTTTGCATTATTGAAGATACCAACTTTATATTTGGCATGCATGTGTATCTCATGGAGCTGCACATTTTGAGGGGTAAAAGGTCAAGGTCATCCTTCAAGGTCAAAGGTAAAAAAAAATCAAAGCAGTGCAGTAGGGGGCATTGTGTTTCTGACAAACACATCTCTTGTTATATCTGAATAACCATGTTTTCACTTAAAATGTCAATTCTTGTCCTTCTTGCTAATTGAGTAAAGATCATATTTTCTTATATTATCAAAACAGTTATTTATACATATTACAGTAAAATTTGCTCAGTGGATATGCTAATAATGGCCTGTACGCCATGTCAATTTGTTGCTTAATATTTTAGTGGCAGTATGTATTGAACATTACGTTAATGTTTACCACATACAATTAATTTAACATATTTTACTCCTACTCATGCAAGTTAAGTTTTCAATTACAAGACACGATTGTCTTCCTTCCGATATGTCTACACTGTCAGTCACTTTACCCATGTCTCCCAGTGATATCCCATTATTGCAGTCAAGTAGGTCTCCTTTACAGTGAGTACTCACTCAATATGGCACCTCAATTGTCTCTGGGTTCNGGATGGTTGTACGGATGGATTTTGATTAATAAACTATCAGATTGACAAGAATGAGGAGAAAAGAGAGGTTGTGCACAACCAGGCGTCAATGTCTGAAGGTCAAGGTCACAATTCAAAGTCAAATGTAAAAATGAATCCCTAATACTTAATTGTGTGTGTAACTTTGTCCAGCTCAGATGGAATTATGGCAGAAGTGGCAGTCATTGTTTCATGGAGTGTTGTGTATAATAATTAACATCAAAGGGCCATCAGGTCAAGGTCACATTTCAAGGTAAAAGGTAAAAACATATTCTTAAGCTCAAATAGGATTTTCAGTTGGCAGAAATTACCAGCATATTGAAGTGGAGTGGCGCACAATATCAGGTCCCTAAGTGGAACGTCAAGGTTACCATTATAAAATATTATAAATCAATTAAGACTGTTCAATCTATAGCTAAAACAAGACGTTATTGATGGACTTTGTAACAGTGGCACTCATGTATTTTTGTGCCCCCGGTAGGGTGGCATATAGTGATCGCACGGTCCGTCTGTCTGTCCGTCCGTCCGTCTGTCCATCTTAAATTTCGTCCCACTTTGCGTTTAGGTTTTGCGTTTAGGTTTCGAAAAATGTGGAAAAAGGGGGCATATGTCATCCTACGGTGACAAGCCTTGTTATCTTACTAAACATGTGAAAATGTCATTTGTTGTCAATCGGCTGCTGTAAGATCATATTTTCTAGAACAGTTATATTTATATATATATATATATAAATTATAACAGTAATATAATATTTGCTCAGAGGATAATTATGCTTAATAGCCTGTAAGCCTTGGCAATTTGTTTTCGAAATAATTTGGTGGCAGTATAATAATGTATGGTACACAGTTTAAGCTTATTGTTATCACATGAAATTAATTGAATAAATTAAACTGCTACTCATGAAAATCATTTTTCAATTACAAGACACAGATTGTCTTCCTTCCGATATGTCTACACTTTCAGTCACTTTACCCATGTCTCCCAGTGATATCCCATTATTGCAGTCTAGTAGGTCTCCTTTACAGTGAGTACTCACTCAGTATGGCACCTCAATTGTCTCTGGGTTCTCACATATCTTCTTATCGTTCTCCACTTTGTTCAACTCTAAATGGAAAAGGACAGTTGAGGGATTTATAAACCCCACAAAGCGTGTCACATGTTTGTTTACATTTGTCTTTAATGTTTGCTTATTGTTGCATTTTATTGTTTCTCTTCATTGTCTGCTTATGTCGTTCAATGTCTTTCCTGATAGGTATGTTATAAACTCCTGTGTTAGCTTTGAAGCGGTCTTTACCAGTAGGTTACTTGAAAATGTGACATTGAAATTTTGTGCTGGGGAAATTGTACTTTCATACTGGATTGTTTATGATTTTTTAGAAAATAAATAGCTTATATCTTGCCATATCTTGTTCAAAGCAGACGTGAGCTTAAATTATGAAAATTTGGTGTCATAATACACAGATTTGAATCTTTTATATGCAAACATGTATAAGGTGTTTTCTAACGTGAATAATAATACAATCAAAATATTGTAAAAATATATTTTTTATGGATAGTTATTTAAATTTAAGAAAGCACATTTGAAATAGCTATAGTCTGCTGTAATGCAATTTATAACTGGTAAGAAAGCTCAGGATAGGGTATATAAGGATAATAATGGTTTGTGCAAGTTGTATGCATAATTAATGTGAACTAAATTATACTACTTGTTTGATGGACAATTCTGCATGAGCGCATTAATTATTGAAAAGTTTCTAATTCAATTCCTCAGTGCTCAATTAGCATTAACCCAAAGACCAATATGTGCTACAGTCAGCGTAACAAATGCCTTGTCAAGCATCTTTGTTACATTGATCAGGACAATATTGATGTTTATTGATCAGTTTGAGAACATCTGGGTGATATTGATGGATAATCTGAAGTGTGTATTTGTTTAAACCCTGGATTGCTAGCAGTGGTATTAGTGTTTCCCAATCTATAGTGTTGGTGTCATTCAGAGGTTTGGATGTATACAAAAATGGCATTGTTCCTTTGTGGTGTTTTAATGCTTTCTACTGTTTGAAATATTTCAATTCATGTTTGGGCTCTGTGTTTGTGAAGAAATGAACTTTATTTTGTTGGTGGTATTTTTTTATGTTTTTATAAATTGTAAGAAATTGTGGTATTACTGTTTTCCAATCTGTTGTGTATGGTGGTATTCAGAGCAGAAAGGCCCATTTAGTTTGGATATATAAAAAATGGACATAATATGTTCCCATGTTGTGCTTTAATGACTTATACTTGTTGGAATATTTCAACTCATGTTTGTGTTCTGTATTTGTGAAGAAATTAACTGTATTTTAAAGGCGGTATTTTGTAAGAAATATAAGCATTTGTGTCTTTCAGAAAACTTTTCAGTTTGTTTTAGCCTATATTCATTCTACTTAGGAATAGAGATGCAGACCTTTGCAAAGACTATTCTTCTTTTGTAATTGATTTTGTTGCTGATTCAATTTTCAAACTCGGTAATGTCTGGACAGTAATTTCGTTGTGAGAACATTTGCAGGTGATTGTTTATAGCAAAGCTGCATTAGCTATATTGTCAATAAATGTTCCCAGTGTTTGATTTTCTGGCAGAATACAATAATTGCTCTGTCAATTTTCATTATCGTTTCAGCGCAATTTTGAGATTGATTTTAGTCTTTATTTGGCTTTTATGGTTATTTCTATTTGTTTAGGACTTGTAACAACTAACATATATGGTCTAAATAGCCTTAATAGTAGTGTTAGTTTTATTACGAATTGATTGAAAGAAAAAAGCTTTTAGCTAACTTTAAAAGATGTGCAATATTTTAACTTTGAATACAGTCATTTCAGCGCTATATAATTTTTGCCATTACTGGTATACAACTGCTGTTACCACAACTACTGTTACCAATAACATTAGAATCTGGACAAGTTTTTATAACCAGGAATTTCGTAACTGTTTATGGACAAACATGACACATTGTCTTATGATGGTTTACATTAGGCCAAGTTATCTTAAAATCAATCAATATATGGCAAAGTTATGACTGAGACAAAAATGTTCACATGGACATCAAGACAGAAACTGTGACTGCTAAGTGCCGCCATCTTCAAAGGGGAGCATTAAAAAATCAAATGGAAAACAGGTCTAGAAAGGTGCTGTTTTACATTTACATACTATCCATGGTCTTATTATCCCCACCGAAATTTTTTGGAGGGGAGATAGTAATAGTCTCTGTCCTTCAGTCTTTCCGTGCGAAAAATTGTCCAGAGCATAACTATTTATCTATTAAATGGATTTACTTTAAACTTAGAATATAAACAGATGGCAACTAGGAGAAGAGCAGTGACCAAGAACCATAACTCTATCTACCNTATTCAGAGCTTTGGATGTATACAAAAATGGCATTGTTCCTTTGTGGTGTTTTAATGCTTTCTACTGTTTTAAACAGTTCAATTCATGTTTGCGCTCTGTGTTTGTGTAGAAATAAACTTTATTTTGTTGGTGGTGTTTTTTTTTATGTTTTTATAAATTGTAAGAAATTGTGGTATTTATGTTTTCCAATCTGTTGTGTATGATGGTATTCAGAGCAGAAAAGCCCATGTACTTTGGATATATACAAAATGGACATAATATATGTTCCCATGTTGTGCTTTAATGACTTCTACTTGTTGGAATATTTCAATTCATGTTTGTGTTCTGTGTTTGCGAAGAAATGAACTGTATTTTAAAGGTGGTATTTTGATCGACATTGAAGTTAATTGTAAGAAATACAAGCATTTGTGTCTTTCAGAAAAAGTTTCAGTTTGTTTTAGCCTTTATTCATTCTAATCTGGAATAGAGATGCAGACCTTTGCAAAGACTATTGTTCTTTTGTAATTGATTTTGTTGCTGATTCAATTTTCAAACTCGGTAATGTCTGGACAGTAATTTCGTTGTGAGAACATTTGCAGGTGATTGTTTATAGCAAAGCTGCATTAGCTATATTGTCAATAAATGTTCCCAGTGTTTGATTTTCTGGCAGAATACAATTGCTATGTCAATTGCCATTATCGTTTAAGCGCAATTTCGAGATTGATTTTAGTCTTTATTTGGCTTTTATGGTTACTTCTATTTGTTTAGGAGTTGTGAAGACTGACATATATCGTCTGAATAACCTAAATAGTAGTGCCAGTTCTGTTTCAAATTGATTTAAAGAAAAAAGCTATTTGCTGACTTTGAAAGATGTGCAAAATTCTAACTTTGAATACAGCATTTTAGATCTATCTTGCTTTTACTGCTATACAGTTGCTGTAACCACAGCTGCTGTAACCACAGCTGCTGTTACCAATAATATTTGAATCTGGACTATTTTTTATACCCAGGAATGTTCAAGCTGTTTATGGCCAAATTTGACCTGTGACCTCTCGGTGTGACCTTGACCTTTGAGGTAGGGAGATGGGTTTTATACGTGACAAATTGACTTATGAATTATTACATTTGCGCCATGTTACCTTAAAGTCCATCAATATATGGCATAGTTATGACCGAGACAGCAATTTTTCGCACGGACATCCAGACAGCCTGATGGACTGACAGTGCGACTGCTAAATGTTGCCATCTTCAAAGGGGGGGCGTTAAAAAACAAAAATGAAATTGAAACAGCACTAAGCAATATGTTTTTTTTTTTCATTGACATATTGTCCATGGTCTTATATTATATTTATTTTCCAAGGGAGTTTCTCTTTTATGTAAAGTATAGTTTATCTTGAGCAGGTGAAATTGAATTCAGAAATTGTAGCACAATTTGTAAGATTAGACCCAAACTTATGAAGGCTTTACATTTTGTAGGTACTGATATTAAAATTCCTTTGACAAGATATGTAAATTGTGCATGTTGTTGGTATTCACTGTGAATTGTTTGAAGTTTGAACAAGTTGGATTATAGGGTGAGGAATTCTAACGGGTATTTACTTAGCGTGTTTTGATGAGTTTCCGTATAATTAGATTTTTATTGGGGAGTTCATTCAACATAATTGGATTTAACAACATTGAAGTTAGCTGTTTTAAATCACCAATTAGTAAAATTGTTTTCTTTACATTTAATTGTAAAAATTGCCATAGGCAATATGTATCCTGAAAAAGATAAATGGTTGGTACTATTTGGTTTTTTAGAAAATCCATTGATTTTTACGGTAAACATGTTTTCAGCCGTTTAGGCAAACATGATCAATTAGTCAGATTGTTACAATTTAGTTAAATACAGCGTCAGCATTTTAAGTAGTTTATATTGGAGATTAGGGCTTTTAGAGGTCTTATAGGGCAAATATTTATTAGAAATTGCATAACAATCAATTGGTCAAAAGTTTAACGTCATGCTTAAGCATAATTTCAATTATGGTATTGGCAAATATTTGCTCTTCTCTTATAATGCTAGGGAAGAATGACATATGTTGCGTTGGGATATATTTTATGACATTGTTGCAGCCTGTCTGAGTGCAGATTTAGATTGTGTTTGGAATGTAATGACTATGGATATATGATAGAAGCTGCCATTTGTTTGATCAGACTCCTAATGTGGTTTAGCTTTGCTTCAAGTATCAGGTGTCTGGCAATATTTTATGGAATACTTAAAACTAAGTTTGTTTGTTTTTAAATCGCTAAAATAGGAATATATAACAAATGTATATATATTACTATGGGTGCTGGGAATTATTAACCAGGTTTTCTGAAGGAAAAAACTGGTTATTAGATTGGCGAATGCGGGCAGGCTGGCGGGCTGTTGGGCGGGCGAAACAAGCTTGTCCGGGGCAATAACTATATCGTTCAGTGTCAGATTTTAAAATCATTTGGCACATTAGTTCACCATCATTGGACGGTGTGTCGCGCGAAAGAATTACGTCGATATCTCCAAGGTCAAGGTCACACTTTGAGTTCAAAGGTCAAAAATGGCCATAAATGAGCTTGTCCGGGCCANTAACACATTTCAGGAGTGGCTTTTTTGCATAGACAGTCAAGCAGGGTAGTGTAAAGATCACATAGTGACGATCCGGTGAGACTATCCGCCATACCATCTACCCAGGTACAGAGGACTAGTGCGTGCAACATAGGCGAAGATGATATCGACTGCAAGTTGCGATGACTGAGGAATCTCTCAAATTGATTCACGCTTTCTTTGATATCCTTTGATTCGTCAAGAAGGCATTGTAGTATCCTTTCATTGAATGCTTTAGTATCGCCTATGCCTTCAACTTCTAACAAAATATCTATTTGAGAATTTTTTATGCGTTCATCACTTAGTTTCCATGGACGAGAAGTTGTGAGTACGATGCAGTAGTTGTTAATAATTCCTGTCATAGAAGGTAGAGCTTCGTCACCAGGCCACTCATCCAGACCGTCTTGAATAACAAGACACATCTCATTTTTCATAATTTCTAGGCAAAGATTTTTCGCTTTCTCACGTTCGTCTTCAGTGTACATCTTATCAATAAGTTGAGTTTTTATCATCTGCAGTACATCCTTCTGATGTCTTGAATCTCGCAAAGAGATGAAAAAGAGGTATTTAAATTTCTGAAGGGTATCAAAGTCAACAAACACCGTTTTTTCGTTTGTTGATTTCGTTTAGAGAGAATGTATGTTACACCACTCGTGAACTAACTTGGCAGCAAATGTTGATTTGCCACTGTCCGGCTCACCTTGTAGATATATGCGTCTAGATAATTGATCACCTCTATTAAAGCAATCTTTGTACGAATTCATTTGCTCCTGTTTTGTTCTTCTCCCATCGTTCTCTATTTTTATCCTGTGTATTTTTGGACTTTCGTAGATGTCTTGTACGTGCTTATCGAGACTAGGATTCAACGCAGACAGAGGCACGTAGCTAACAGTGTCACGGTAATGGTCAAGCAGTCTACAACGAAGATCTGAAATGATAATTCATTTCAAATAAGTATTTTACGTGTGAATATTTTCTACTACACGTCAGATATATTTTCGTAGACAAACATGTAGTATATATTTGTATGTGTATGTTGAATACTCGTCAATGGTATCAACCAATATATCTGGTTATAACAAATCATGAAAGAAGGTTAAATGACTGACACAGATGCAACCATGGTTTTCTCGTATGAACCTTTAGCAAGAATGTGAACTGAATGACACGTGCTCAGCGATGGTATTCTCGTATCAACTGTCATTAAGAAATGTATACTGAATGAAAGAGGCGCAACAATGGTCTTTCTATAAACACATGCAAGCTGTAGTTAAGAAACCGCGTATCATGCAAAATGAATCAAATCCGATTTTCTATCGTTTTTACATGCAATCAAACAGATGTTATGAAACATTTAAAAAAATACATTAACTCAAAACTCAATTGTTATTTGCATGCATTTATATTGTGTATGTTATATTCACTAGTATCACTTTCCTATTACATCGATTAAAATAGTGTTATCCCAGTGATATGTTTTAAAATGATTCTGACAACATTCTCCAAATTTGTTTGAATGCAAAAGAATTTATACAAGTGATTTGATTACACGTTTGCATGATCCTTCAAAATTAAGATAACATATAATGTTGTCATCAACAAGATGTTTGTAATGTACTTTTGTTTTAAGAAATTCTATATATATATAGATGCACGTAACCCAGATTCAAAATCAGCCTTCAACATGTCAAGATAAAAATTCTTTTCAATTTCATCATGATTGAGTCACATGTATTTCAAGAATGGCTTTCTAAAATTTGACGAGGTAACCTAGTTTTTGAACCCTGATTCGAAGTAATTCTGGATATTGTCATGATACATTCATTAAGATTGTGGCATAAATGTAGCCTCTGTTTTTTAATCGCATGTGTACCAAATTTGAACTCAGACTTGAAAATTTCAATGTAAAACGTCGGACTAAGTGTCATAAAAAATGAGTCACAAATGTGGCCTTAAGAATGGTAATAATGTTTTGATATGGTCAGACTAAGTGACCTAGTTTTTGGACACGTGATCCATATTTAAACTAGTCCTAGATATTATCAAGATAAACATTCTGACCAAATTTTCATAAACATAAGAGTCACAATGTGGCTTCTAGAGTGGTAACACGTTTTTTTTCTAAGATTTGAAATGTCGATTGAGTTTTTGGAAGCACTCGGCCCACTTTCGAACTCGGCCTAGATATTGTCAAGGTATAAATTCTGACCATGTTTCAGTATGATTGGATAAAAATGTGGCGACAGGCGAATCATGACACATGATAAAGACAGACATAGGGCCACCACAATAGCTCACCATGATATATTGTCCAAATAAATATAACCATGTTTAATCAAGATTTGATTAAAAATGTGGCCTCTAGAACGTAAACAAGCTAAAAGTTGATGACGCACACAGCACGACCGCTGGATACAGGGTGATCACAATAGCTGACCTTTAGCACTTTGTGCTCAAATGATCATAAAATAATTTTCTCAACAAGTAAAATATACATTGGACTAGAATGTGACCTCTTAAATAAAACAAGGTTTCACTACAGCCAAATAAAGACAACTGCCCCGCCCCTAGTAACAGACCGGAAACATTTTCCAACTCTGCTGAGGTATCATAAGAACCAATGTTCTGAGCAAGTTAAATGATGATTGGACTAAAAAACTGATTTCTAGAGTGTTAACAACATTTGACATCAGGAAAACTGACCAGCCCAATGACAACCATGCTTAACAACGGACCAGGAACATTTTTTAACCTAACTGATATATGAAGAAAAACATTTCTGAATAAGTTTATTGATGATTGGGCAATAATTTGTCTTCTAGAGTCATAACAAGCTTTTTCGTATCTTTGACCTATTTACCTAATTTCTGGCCTCACATTACCTAATTATGAAATCGGCTGAGATATCATTAAGACACAAATGTAATGAAGATTGGATATAAATGGGGCCTCTAGAGTGATATCAATGTAAATATTGATGACGCAAACCTCATGACGCACAACAGACAACAAGGTGATCACAAAAGCCTACCGTAACATGTTGTACCCAGGTGAGCTTAAAACATACATATCAAGCTTAATTATACAGTTTACTCACTTTCTCTCTTCTTCTGTTCAATCTCCTTAGTGGCCTCAGTCTTCTTCTGTTCAATCTCCATGATGGCCTCAGCCTTCTTCAGTTCAATCTGCTTAATGACCTCCTTAGTGGCCTCAGTCTTCTTCTGTTCAATCTGCTTAGTGGCCTCAGTCTTCTTTTCTGTTATTTCATTATCAGCTTGTTGTATTTTGTTTGTAATCATTTGTTCACCATTTTTTAATGCTTCCTTTATCTTGTTTAAACCTTCTTCCAGAGTTTGTTTTGCCTTATCCGAGAATTCTCCCTCAGCAGCATCTTTAATACGCTCAATTGCTTGTTTGGTTTCTTGAATCAGATAGCCAAATTCAGTAAGAGGGAGGCGGTCATTCTGAAGCTATATTCGAAATAAAAATAACATGTTATATTATAATGTAATGCAGGTGCAAAGTTTGTGTATTTCTCAAATTAATCTAGAAAATGTGTTGTTTGCTACTTTGCTACATTCATCACACACAAAGACAAACTATTCTCATTGGTTTATTAAATCAATCGCTTTAGTATAAGGGCACATAAATCTGCAACAAATGAGAAAAACATAGCACAATATATGTGTCCATAGGGAGATCATGCCCCCTAATTCCACTTTTGTCTCAAAACTCCATATACGTCAAAAACTCAACCTTGATCTGAAAGTCATGCAGGTAGACTCACACACCTAAAAAAGGACCCCATAACTTCATTAAAAATTCATGGGAAGGAACAAAACTTAAACTTGAACTGAAACTACATGTAAGTCATGTAGATAGACTCACACACCAATATCAGGTAAATATATGAAAGCGTTCAGCAAAAAAGCCCGGTAAACTGTTATTGTAGAGAAAAAAATTAAGCCCAAGAGGGCCAAGACCCATAACTTCCCCAAAAATCAATGGACCGGAACGAAACTCAAACTTTATCTGTAACTCATGCACGTAGACTATCATACCAAAATCAGGTAAATATCTCAAAGCGTAGGAAATGGAAAGCCGGACAGACAGACGGATGGACTTACGGACGGAGAGTCCGACTACTATATGTCACCCTACCAGAAGCATAAACCCCTGGCAGACATGTTTTTCAACGGACCGGAACCATTTTCAAACTCATATGAGATATTATTGGGACAAATATTCTGACCAAGTTTCATGAAGATTGGACTATAAATGTGACTCCTAGATTGATAACAAGGTTTCACTTTAGCCATAAAAGGACAACTGCACTGCCCCCTGGCGGCCATGGTTTTTAAAGGACGGGAACCAATTATCGAAATCAGCCGAGCTATCATAAGAACAAATGTTCTAACCAATTTAAATGAAGATTGGACCATAAATGTGATTTCTAGAGTGTTAACAAGGTTTTACTATAGTAATATAAGGAAAACTGCTCCGCCCCCTGGTGGCCTGTTTTTTAAACAAGCGAAACCATTTCCGAACTCAGCTGAGAAAACATAAGACAAATGTTTTGACCAAGTTTCATGAAGATTGGA
Organism: Dreissena rostriformis; assembly: GCA_007657795.1. Lineage (NCBI taxonomy): Eukaryota > Metazoa > Mollusca > Bivalvia > Myida > Dreissenidae > Dreissena > Dreissena rostriformis. The sequence goes on from VMBQ01008952.1 coordinate 29,284, forward strand.
TAATAAATGTGACTGCTAAAGTATTAACAAGCTTTTTCTTTAATTTGAACTTGTGACCTAGTCTTTGAATTCACATGATCCAGTTTCGAACTCGACCAAGATATCATTGGGACAAATCTTGGGACCAAGTTTCATGAAGATCAGACCAAAAAATGTGGCCTCTACAGTGTAAACAAGGCAAAATGTTGACGACGGACAACGCATGACGGAAAAAAGATGATCCCAAAAGATCACCATGAGCACGTTGTGCTCAGGTGAGCTTAAGATGGTTTTTTTACACCACATGACCATTGTTAAATTTAATGTAAGAACTATCATTTGGACAAATTGTAAGACCTAGTTTCATGATGATTGTGTGTATATTTGGTTTCCAGAGCGTTCACAAGATTTTATTCAATTGATCTAGCTTTCGACCCCCACGTGACCCATTTTAGAACTAATATAAGATTTTGTTTGGTAAAAATGAACTTACCAATTGGACTATAAATGTGGTCTCAAGAGTGTTGACAAGCATATTCTTTAATTTGACTCGGTGATCACACTGGGGGCTGACGATGTCAGAGCGTAGTCCGTTTCTCTACGACGTCGGGTATTTGTTTTACTACGAAACATAGTGTCAATACACATGCCATCGAAGTGCAGATACAGTACTTTGTTGAGTAACCTGTACATTATTTTTGTAGTTCGTTGCACAACCAATACATACTCTGTGCAAAACCTATACATAAAGCGACTTGTAATCTCCTTCAAAACAAAGCATTTGAATGATTAAAATATATGTTCGTAACCTGTTTTGTGCTTTAAAATGTTTAATGTACAGTTTATCAAAGTAACATGTAGTTTCATTGAAGTTAATTTACTGTGGTTGGCTATTTTAACAGAATAACCACCTTATGCATTACTTCAAATCAATAAATTTCGATTTAAGCTCAAAATCAATGTAAAGGTTGCAACTACGCGCATTTATAATTAGTTTGTTATTGAAAATAAGTACCTACCATTACTGGTTGTTCCGTTCTCTAATCCATAAATACCAGGAAAGATGAAACTTGAATGATTAAGTAGTGTATTGACACACTTTTTCGTAGTGAAACATATACCCGACGTCGTAGAGAAACTGACTACGCTTTGACATTGTCAGCCCCCAGTGGATCAGGTGGTTAACGCCACCCCGTGTGACCCAGGGCAAAGATGTATGTGGGAAAAATGTTCTGACCAAGTTAAATGAAAATTTACCAATAAATGTGATCTTAAGAGAATTCACAAGCCTTTTCTTGCATTTGACCTGGTAATTTTATTATGTTTAACCCAAATTAATCCACGTTTAACTTTGCTGCCATATCATTAAAACAAATAATCTGACCATGTTGTATGCAGTTTTTGCAAAAGATAAGGCCTCAAGAGAGTTCACAAGCTTTTTTTTTCAATTTGACCAAGTAAGCAAGACCGGAAATAACCCACTTTGATCTCTGCCAAGATATCATTGCGAAAAACGTTCTGACCAAGTTTCTTTTACATTGGGCTGTAAAGTGGTCTCTATAAAGTGTTCACAAGGCAAATATTGATGATGGACGACGCACAACAGACAATAAACCGTCACAAAAGCTCATCGGTGCATGTTGTTCTTAGGTAAACGTAAGGCAGTTTAACATAGTTTAACAACACTGCTATAAATATTCGTTTTGATACACAGAAAACTGTTCGCACACAGTCCACATATACAATGAAGTAATTATCATAAATTTTCCTAAGTTTAAGAACACATTAATCTTCAATAAATATCACAGGGTAAACATGTTTACTAGCAGAAAACAAGTTTCCTTCCTTTTGAATTTTTTTTTTGACGGTTATTGAGAATTTTGTGAGTTGTCCCATATTGGGAAACTGGCTTTTTATGGGTACTTTATAAAGAAGGAAAACAATCACTGAATATTGTCACATGCACGTAAAACAAGTATAAACAACATATTTATTAAGTTTCATGTTAATACTCAGAAAACTGAATACAAGTTTGCGATCAAAAGTACACTGGTACAGCTTAACTGACCATCAGACCGATGAAACGACCAACCAACCGACCAACGGGGATATTCCCAACAAACTCTGATGGTATTCAATTTTAAAGGGACATTCCATTTGTAGGGAATGCTAAATCATTGTATGGGAATTATAGGTTTCAAATGGACATGATGCTAGGATTCTAAAAACAAGAGCACCGCCTAGCGGGTGCAGACCGCTCATCTATTTGTCAAGAAATGAATCAAATCTGATCATAAATAAAGAAGTTGTGGCAAATTAAGCAAAATTGTGGGGAGGGGATGGTCATTTATTACATTATCTTTTAAAAATGAAAAAACAAAATGAAAAAAAGGGGGGGGGACAGTCTTTCAAAAATAAAATAATGAAAATAAATATTTGATTTTGTTTTAAACCATGTTTGGAAAAAAAAATGGGGGTGGGGGTCAGGGGTGAAGAGAGGGGGGNAAAACATTAAGACAAATGTTTTGACCAAGTTTCATGAAGAGTGGATAATAAATGTTACTGCTAAAGTGTTAACAAGCTTTTTCTTTAATTTGACCTTGTGACCTAGTCTTTGACTTCACATGATCCAGTTTCAAACTCGACCAAGATATCATTGGGACAAATCTTGGGACCAAGTTTTATGAAGATCAGACCAAAAAATGTGGCCTCTAGAGTGTAAACAAGGCAAAATGTTGACGACGGACAACGCATGACGGAAAAAAGGTGATCCCAAAAGCTCACCATGAGCACGTTGTGATCAAGTGAGCTTAAGATGGTTTTTGGCCCCACATGACCATTGTTAAATTTAATGTAAGAACTATCATTTGGACAAATTGTAAGACCTAGTTTCATGATGATTGTGTGTATATTTGGTCTCCAGAGCGTTCACAAGATTTTATTCAATTGATCTAGCTTTCGACCCCCACGTGACCCATTTTAGAACTAATATAAGATTTCGTTTGGTAAAAATGAACTTACCAATTGGACAATAAATGTAGTCTCAAGAGTGTTGACAAGCATATTCTTTAATTTGACTCTGTGATCACACTGGGGGCTGACGATGTCAGAGCGTAGTCCGTTTCTCTACGACGTCGGGTATAAGTTTTACTTCGAAACATAGTGTCAATACACATGCCATCGTGCAGATAGTAGTTGAGTAACCTGTACATTATTTTTGTAGTTGGTTGCACAACCAATACATATCTGTGCAAAACCTATACATAAAGCGACTTGTAATCTCCTTCCAAAACAAAGCATTTGAATGATTAAAATATATGTTCGTTACCTGTTTTGTGCTTTAAAATGTTTAATGTACAGTATATCAAAGTAACATGTAGTTTCATTTAAGTTAATTTACTGTAATTGGCTATTTTAACAGAATAACCACCTTATGCATTACTTCAAATCAATATATTTCGATTTTAGCTCAAAATCAATGTAAAGGTTGCAACTACGCGCATTTATAATTAGTTTGTTATTGAAAATAAGTACCTACCATTACTGGTTGTTCCGTTCTCTAATCCATAAAATACCAGAAAAGATGAAACTCGCCTGATTAAGTAGTGTATTGACACACTTTTTCGTAGTGAAACATATACCCGACATAGAGAAACGGACTACGCTTTGAAATCGTCAGCCCCCAGTGGATCAGGTGTTTAACGCCACCCCGTGTGACCCAGGGCAAAGATATATATGGGAAAAATGTTCTGACCAATTTAAATGAAAATTAAGCAATAAATGTGATCTTAAGAGAATTCACAAGCCTTTCCTTGCATTTGACCTGGTAATTTTATTATGTTTAACCCAAATAAATCCACGTTTAACTTGGCTGCCATATCATTAAGACAAATAATCTGACCATGTTGTATGCAGATTTTGCAAAAAGATAAGGCCTCAAGAGAGTTCACAAGCTTTTTTTTCATTTGACCAAGTAAGCAAGACCGGAAATAACCCACTTCGATCTCTGCCAAGATATCATTACGAAAAACGTTCTGACCAAGTTTCATTAACATTGGGCTGTAAAGTGGTCTCTATAAAGTGTTCACAAGGCAAATATTGATGATGGACGACGCACAACAGACAAAAGACTGTCACAAAAGCTCATCGGTGCATGTTGTGCTTAGGTAAACGTAAGGCAGTTTAACATAGTTAAACAACACTGCTATAAATATTCGTTTCGATACACAGAAAACTGTTCGCACACAGTCCACATATACAATGAAGTAAGTATCATACATTTTCCTAAGTTTAAGAACACATTAATCTTCAACAAGGGCTGTTTGTAAAACATGCATGCCCCCCCCCCATATGGGCTGTAAGTTGTAGTGGCAGCCATTGTGAATACATTTTTTGTCCCTGTGAACGACGGTGGTGGTGGTGGTGGTGGTAGTGGTGGTGGTGGGATCGGTGGTGGTGGTGGTGATAGTGGTGGTGGTGTCCAGAAACCATTTTACTGTGTTGAGTCACCGTGACCTTGACCTTTGACCTAGTGACCTGAAAATCAAAAGGGGTCATCTGCCGGTCATGACCAATGTCCCTATGAAGTTTCATGATCCCAGGCGTAAGCATTCTTGAGTTATCATCCGGAAACCATTTTCCTATTTCAAGTAACTGTGACCTTGACCTGTGACCTTTGACCTATAGTGACCTCAAAATGAATGGGGGTCATCTGCGAGTCATAATCAAGGTTCCTATGAAGTTTCATGATCCTAGGCCTAAGCGTTCTCGAGTTATCATCCGGAAACCATCTGATGGACGGACCGACATACCGACAGACTGACACGTGCAAAGCAATATACCCCCTCTTCTTCGAAGGGGGGCATAATAAATATCACAGAGTAAACATGTCTACTAGCAGAAAACAAGTTTCCTTCCTTTTGAATTTTTTTTGACGGTTATTGAGAATTTTGTAAGTTGTCCTATATTGGGAAACTGGCTTTTTATGGGTCCTTTATAAAGAAGGAAAACAATCACTGAATATTGTCACATGCATGAAAATAATGACTTGCACGTAAAACAAGTATAAACAACATATTTATTAAGTTTTATGTAAATACTCACAAAACTGAAGGACTAGTTTGCGATCAAAAGTACACTGGTACAGCTTAACTGTCCATCAGACCGATGAAACGACCAACCAACCGACCAACGGGGTTATTCCCAACAAACTCTGATGGTATTCAATTTTAAAGGGACATTCCATTTGTAGGGAATGCTAAATCTTTGTATGGGAATTATAGGTTTAAAATGGACATGATGCTGGGACATAATAAGTGAAGGAAAGGCAATCTATCAAGTTTTTGTATACAACCAAATTGTGTTACTTTAATAAATAACATAGTGTCTGTTATCTTAGGCGTTAATTTAACCAACATGAACATAAAGAGAGATTTATATACGTACATCAGTAAGCCTACTGCGGGCTATTTTTGCACTCTGATTATGCGCCAGACAAACTGGATCTGCCAGAAGCTTTGTCAATGTCTGGAAATAGTATTGAAGTTCAGCATCTGT
>VMBQ01008953.1:0-33695 GCA_007657795.1 Dreissena rostriformis
ATATACGTCGTTTTGTAATTGTCCATTTCATTAGAATTGTCCATTTCATTAGAATGTCTTTTTTTGCTACCTTTGCTACCTTATACTGTATGGGCTTTGATAGAGAGTATCAAACATTTGTTTTTGGAATGAGCTGTGTGCAAGGCCCATTAATCATGTGCTGTGCGTCAAATCTTAAGGTTAATACTAAATACCAAAGGCATGTAAGTGATTATACCTGCACTAACAGAAGGTGGGCGGCGAGAGTCTATCACAAACAATGTGCGGACTGTAAATTCCTTATGTACAGAAGGATTTCATAATAACTTGGCATAGATCTTTATCAATTTGAGACGGTGTGCAGGGCGCAACAATCACGCGGCTACTTTTATGGTCAAGGTCAAACTTTGAGGTCAAATGTCAAAATACAGGGTTTTATTGTCAGAATAGGGCTTATGGGGAATTAAACTTATCCGTGACTGGAAGGTTTTCGAAATAAATCGAGGTAACATATATGATGCTGTTTGTCACGCAAAACATGTGGCTAATGTCAGGGTCAATGCCAAATAGATCAAAATAGGTCTTGAGCGGATTCTGACTTTCCTATCCACTTAATGTTTATTTTTGTGCACATACGTTCAGCTGTATGAGACGGTGTGTCGCGTGAAAAAATTAGGTGGCTTACTTCAAGATTATGGCTAAACTTTGAGATAAAATCTGAAAATACAGCATCGTTTAGTCAAAATAGGAATTATTCATTGCGTAACTTGACCATTTCTCGAAGGATTTCATAATTTTGTATACACCTATATGAGTGCTTACCTTCAAAGTAAAGGTTACACTTTGAAATCGGAATGAGGAGTTTGTTGTTTAAATAGTAACAACTTAACTGCTCTATATCTTTACTATACTTACTTGATTTAAAGTAACGTGAAACCAATGTACACATGTAGGAAAAGGTGTGTCGTGTTCAAAAGCATGTTGCTACGTTTAATTTCAAGGTAAAAAAATTGAGGTAAAAGGTCAACATTCAGGGCTTTGTTGTCAACATTGCACACATGTAAAACTATAGGAGACAAGATTTGGCGCACAAGAATCACGTGGTTACCTTGAATGTTGTCCACGTGGATCAAAAATAAAAATTCAGCATTGATTTTCATTTTTTTGTTGTTGAAGTTTTTGAAATTTCATTTAATACATGTTTAACTCATTGAGTGTCTCAACATAACATCATTCTCCCATGAATCAAGTCAAAGGTCAACTGAACAATTAAAGGACACATACTCAAGTGTTTCACATATCTTTTTGCAACGGTCACAGTGTTGGTATATTACTATTATAGTATAATCTCTTTTGCAGATTCAATTTGTGCCAAACGTATTTACGATACGGCTGATAAATGAATTTGTAGCATAAAAGTGCCCCACACTGTTTTATACTGTAGTACTATACCATTAAATGAAGAGGTTTATTCTTACACATATTGTTTGATGTACATATAGGTGGTACCAACGCTGTATCAGTGCACGACGAACCAAACAGTGTCAGCGTTAACCAAGGTGTGTCACCAATTCAAACGTTTGTGGAGGAATCAGAAAACGTTCAGACACACCAGCAGCCTCATGTGCAACAACCACAGTCTTATCGACAAAAGGATCAGCTTAATAGTACATCAAGTCAGCAGCAACAACAGAGGCAACCGGAACATCAGGATTTTACACTTGAAGAGGAGCAAATTAAGAACGACATAAGGAATGCGGATGTTTTATCTAAACATTCAGAACAAAATATTTTGGATACTACAATGGGGAAATGTAATACAACGCTACCATTATGTTTCATCGTTGAAAAATTATAGAATTAACAAACGTTTTCGAAATTTTAGTCATAATCTTAAATCAGAAAACAATAACTCAAAGCGTGATAACTAAATTTGAGTCTGCATGCAATTTTGCGTTTATAACCAATGATAGCTCAGTTTCATATTCTAACTGTTACAAACACGCTTGCGATATAGCGTTCAAAGCAACGCATTACATAATTTAACACCCCAACATAAGGTTTGTACTGCTGTATTGTAATATGAAATTCAGATATTAATGTTTATTTAAGACTTTGTTTGTACAAACAGGTGGCACGGAAGCTGTATCAGAAGTAATCAGTGAGAAGCCAAATATTGTTAGCATAAACCAGACAGCATCCCAAGTTGAAACGTGTGAAGTGGAATCAGAAACCGCGCAGAATCACCAGCAGCATGAGCAAACACCACAGCCCCATCAAACAAACGAGCAGCGGGATTGTATATCAAGTCAACAGGAATACCAGAGACAACAGCTTCATGCAATTCAGCAGATCAAACAAGAAAGTACACCAAAAGAAAACATAGAGAATGTCATTCATACACAAGATTCTGAAAGATTGGGAAAGAAGGAAAATGATCCAGGAGAGTTTTTAGATTGCGATGAAAAAACAACTACACAGTCACAACAATCTCAAGAGATCAATGGCATTAGCATCAACCAAGTCAATAAAAACGATGGAAACGCCTTGATGGAAACAACAGGTTCTTTGTATTTTTTATCATTATCTTTAAAACTGCCTGCTTACCAATGTTGAAATGAAATATCAACTCACCAATAATATGTTTTAGGCGTTTGAACAATATTTAGTGTAAATGTCTTGTAAGTGATTTAATATCCCAAACTATATCAATACACGTTTTACAAAAAAAGTTTTAAACGGTAATATACAAGAACATTACATTTGCAATAAACAATACATCAATGATGAAAACCAAAATAGAATACAAGTTTAAAAACCCCAATATTAGATATAATATAGGATCTGACATGAGTTGTCATATCATACCATATTTTATTAAACGAGTTCAGGAATTCCTGGACGAGTTTAATAAAAAATGGTATGACATGACAACGAGTGTCAGATCTTTTTTATAACAAGCTTTTAAAATAAATAAAATACATATTAATTGACCAAATATATATATATATATATATATATATATATATATNTATAGGATCTGACATGAGTTGTCATATCATACCATATTTTATTAAACGAGTTCAGGAATTTCCTGGACGAGTTTAATAAAATATGGTATGACATGACAACGAGTGTCAGATCTTTTTTATAACAAGCTTTTAAACTAAATAAAATATATCTTAATTGACCAAACAAATGCTGGTAGATCTAAAAGTTGTTAACTATCGTGACGTCATTTCATGTTGACGACGTCATTTCACCAAAATAAAGCCATGCGATTGGTTAGTTATTGATTCTGTAGCCAATGAAAACGCTTTAAAATGTTGTATTACACACGTGTAATATATAAAAATACGTAATGTCTGTATTACATTGAAAACAAGGTATAGCATGTGATAAAATGTTTGGTTCACCAATAATTACGAGATAAATAGTTTTTGTTATGAATTTCATTACAAAGACTATATTAACGTTAAGGCTCATGTAATTCTTGATGTTTCAACTTGTTTATATTTAAGTTGTCGTTACATTTTTACTTTCCTTATTAATATTCTTGTGTTGTTTAAATTATATAATATATAAACTTTGATTAACAGTTTTTATATACTCATTTAATAATGTATTGTTTTTTGTTTGTTTTTTAGGTTCGACAACTACACATTGGACGTTAACAACTTATATTTGAATCAATGAAGTATACATTAACAAATACATTTTTCATTGCAGCTATTAGAAATACGTGGACAATGGTTGAGGCATCAGAATGTAATGAAATGCACGAAATCAACAAACGAGAATCACAGAGAACTCTTCAAGGTAATTTGGATAAACAAAGCAGTACTGAAGGTAAGGATGGCTTACATGCAGAACCTGTCCAAAATCTAATTTCGGGGACAACTGCTATACTTTCTAAAAGTACCAATGTTGATACAGGGGAAATTCAAATTGAACAAACACCGTTGACAAATTTTAACCATGAAAATGATAATGAATTAATTAGGCCTTTACAAACCGCCGTTCCATCAACTAATATCAAAGGATGTGAAGATTCTATCGGGAGCAGAAAAGGAGACAGTGAAGAATCTATACAAAACACGAACAGAGACAATTCAGTATGTAACGGAAGCAAGATGGGAGACAATGACGATCGACACAAAAGAAATAATGAAGACAACGCAGATTGTAGAACAAGCAGGACGAATAAAAATGCAGACAGTAACGAGAAGGGAGAGGGTGATAGTACAAATTTCAACGAAAGCATGAAGGGAAGAGATGATAGTTCAGTCGAAAGCAGGAAGACCACTTATAACTATTCGAATAAAAACAGGAAAGAGAACACTTTTGAAACTAGAGACAGATCAACCACAAACATTGAAAAGAAAACAAAGGATGAAACACATGAACCGCTTACATCGGTAAGATTAACCAGTAATAGCATACATGTTCACATATTAAAAAATGCACGATTTGACATTCGGAATGTTAGATTCCTAAAAGAAAATTATTCTTTTATAAGGGGCGAACTATTAAACACTCAAACTTATTTCGTATATTCTGATAAAAGTAAACGATTTACTTTAACGCAGATAGCCATCTATTTGATTGCAATAGCGACGCAGTGATCACACAACATAAGAAAACATATTTTTATAACATTTGTCCGCTATTCTGTCTGTATGGCCATGGCAATGGATTCGTTTTCGTCGAACTAGGTAGACTAAGTAAAATAAGCAATTCCGTCCGTACGATAAAGAAAATATATACGTATTTCTTTAATTTCAGAAACCTCAACACGTACAACAGCAGACAATTTATACAAGGTATTGATGATTTACATGACATATATCGTAATTCTTACGTTTATTATTTTTTGAAACAAAAACCCAACAACAACCTGTTTTTGATTGTAGTTTGTTTTGAATGATAAAATGCGCGTTCTGTTTACAGATCCAGTATGAGTAATGTTAATCATAAGTACATGTGAATTTTGTTTTGAATGAAAGACGTTAGTGAAGCGTTTAAATATTTGATTTTACAGGGACATGATTACTGTATGTTTCCATGCCCTTGTATCCAAGAAAATGCTGACGCGGGATGGCAAAGTTGTTTTGTACTTCGCGTTTGATGAAGAGAATACGAACGTACACGTGGCCTCTGCAAACAGGTAACAAAACATTTTGAAGCTCTGTACTTATGATTTTAATAATGCCCCGGATTATATAACCCAACCGTATAGATCAACAAATATGTCAAAGTTTCAATTTTTATCCCTGAATATGAACACGTTGAATGCATCTTTTCATCCTGTCATAAAAATATTGATATCTTTATTATCCCCCGCCAGAGGCGGAGGGATATTGTTTTGGCGTTGTCCGTCCGTCCGTCCGGCCGTCCGTCCGTCCGTCCGGCACTTTAGTGTCCGGAGCCATATATTGGAAGTGCTTTGGCGGATTTCATTGAAACTTGGTATGAGTATATATATGGAAAAGACGATGATGCACGTCACATGGCATTGTACACCATCTGTTTATAACGGAGTAATGGCCCTTTGTATCGTAATATGTTCATCCGTCCGATTAGCAACCATCCTTAAACAAAATTAAGGTTGCGGGGGATATCAATTCTTCGAATTTGCTTGTTAATATATAAATTGTTTTGTCTTGTTTTGTTTCAGAAATTTTGAAAAGTTTGTTGAATATACATACACAACACATATTCGTAAAGATATCTTGGCCAATGGAGTTCTTTACAAATACTGTTCTGTGCAGGACAATAACATGATTTTTGAAGACTATTATATCCAGGGTTTATCGAACCCCTCGAACAATAGACGACTACAGGTATCCAAAGAAAAACAAGGTATCGATATAATTCCTACAATTATTATCTTCTATTTTATTCCTCTTAAGTTTTAAGTTTTTTTTTTTTTGCATTATGGTCGCCTTCTTTAAATAATGTCCATAGAATCAAAATTGAACAACTTTTAATAGACTGATATTGCAAACTGTATCTATTAATCCACAATATCGCGCCTTTCTGGCTTTCGATACGATATAAGTTGAACATACGTGCTGTGTCTGCGTGATATTGTTTGAAAATGCACACTGTCAAGTATCGTTTTACTGATATGCTTGTTTGAGTTTATTGTTTTATATAATATCTCATGTTTAAGTACAAACATGGCACCAATACGATGGGATGGTTATAAAAGCACAAAAAACTGGACTTCTGAAAAGCTTTTGGGTCTACATTCGTGACAAATTAACGAAAACCTGTGATGCGCATCTGCAACTTTTTGTCCATGCATTCGCTCCAAGTTGGTTTAAACCGGACAAAGACTTTAACTCATTAACCGAGACATTTCAAGAATCAATGGAGACCTTAGATGAAGTCATCCATGGGTTACGACAAGTGTATGTATATGATGCAAAGATGTTTGATTCCTATCAGCAATTTAACGTACAGGTAATTGTATACAATTTTCTGTGTTATATGCTTCATATGTATGTTTACAAGATACTTTTGTACATAAATGTTAGCATTCTTCAAAATTGTTTACAAGGCTTTCTCACACTAGATGAAGAGTTTACATGTTTTACTTGTGTGGTTCATACAAAAAGATAAATATTTATGATTCATTTGAAAGCGTTTGTTGATGTTTGTTTTGATATGAACTAACTTAGGCTCCATTTACATTTTATTTAAATCGGTTTTGTGGTGTTACGTCGGGTCCGATGGTGACTCATGAGATGTTTCGGGGTAGATACTGTAAACAGTATGAGTAATCCATGTTTTATGCTAATACGAATAGGATGGGTCTAAAATCGCTGCTGTTTATGTCCATGCGAATGATTATTTGTGTATATGGGTGCGTGAAAAGAGAGTGTGAAACCGATTAAATCGATAACTTTATCCATCATCCTCGATAGCCGTCAGTCTATACGTGAGACCGTCCGTCCTTTCGTTCATCCTGGAGTTCATTTTTTATTCCGTTTGAATAAAAATGAAAAATTTATCCATACAGAGATGCTGAAGTTCGGTGTTATTGTAAAAGGCAATGTGAGGATAATGCACTGACATTAAGTTTACTCGAGAGACCAAACTGTAAGAAAATGTTTTAAAACACAGCAAAAAAGTTCCCATTCGATTTAACTATCAACTAGTTCAGATCCAGGTTGATAGTTCATAATTCCTTTTAGGTGACTATTTAATTGTATGCTTTACTGTCAACTCTTGTTTGCATTGTATTTAATGCTCTGTGAAGGAGTGTTCATTCAACATTCTTGAGATGAAATTGATTGATTTCCGTAAATGCATATTACAAGATTATTAAACCAAACGTTCGTTAAAATTTATTGCTCAACCAACATAACCGAACTAAACTATTCAAACTAACATTTTTTTCTTATTATAACTATAGTTCATACAATAAATACGGTGATCCATATAATGTACACGTATACATTCATCACTCTCTGTAACAACTGACGTTAACGCAAATTTACGTAAAGAAGTCATGTGGATACACTGAATATTGTCGAGTAGTTTGAATACGTTCACTCATTGATATGGTTCATGTTTCTCACGGTATGTCCTGTTTATTTTAGATCGCTAACATACTGTTAGCCCCCATCATGACATGTTTGGAACACAACGATCAACGTAAAAACATATTACGAGCCATGACCATAGCAATCGTTTGCAACAAATTACAGGTTAAATTACCGTGCAAACATTGGCAACGTGTATGTAGATGCTTGCTATTGAATCCTGACGCAAACAAGAAGACATGCCCGGACTATGATGAATTGCGAACGTGTTTCGGAACCGAGTACGTAACCTCATTAAAACTATAAGTTTTTCTACGCGCCAATTTACGTAATTTTTTTTTAAATGAATGTTATATTTTTTTTTCTAAATATTTTATACATGATTGTGGTTTCCCGAGGGTTGTATCCCACGGGTTAATTGTGTGAGTTGACTACATTTGAAAACAAAAATATCACGTCAATATAATGTTCCATTTATAAGTGCACCTCTGTCAAAATATCCGAAACAACACTTTGCATACACAAATCAGCCAGTCATGTGTAAGGACACAATATAAGTTAAGCCTTACAGCATGTTTAAACCACAATTTTTTGAATGACATGTTTCAAGTCGCATACCGCAGCTTCAAGCATGCTTAGCTTGCAACGTTATTGTGGTCAGTCAATATCAGGTGTTCGGCAATCAGCGTCTTGCCTCGTGAGTACTGAGTACTAAAAACTGTTTGTTTTGACAATATATATTGGCAATATTCAAAGTTTTTGTCAGGAGTTCTTTAAAACTAGATCAATATGTATATATCTTAACACAGCTTGTAACAACTTTTGAAGCCATATTTATGAGTCAATGTCGATAAAACGAGGGCAAAATATTTTCATTTACAATATATAGCAAAGGGGTTATCACGTGGCGGTCAAGATGGCGACGTCCATACCGAGACAGGTAATTTTCGCCGTTTTATACCCTTTATTCCTTTATTAATGTTGTTAATGCCGCTCACTTTCCTGCCATATCAGTAAGAAATTGATTAGCGTTTGTTTCGTATTAATATTGAATCTATATTCTCGACTTTATTCGCTACGAAATTTATCAGCGGGACCACACAATTACAGCTCCCGCTAGAAAATTCGTAGCGAGTAAAGTCGAGATATAAAGCAAATATTTGTTCGAAATAAATGCTTATCATTATCTCACTGATATGGCTGGAAAGTGAGCGGCATATACATTTAACAAAAGTAATATAGGGTATACAAAGGCGAACAATACCTGTCTCGGCATGGACGTCATCATCTTTATCGTCACGTGATTACCCCCCCCCCTGTATAGGCCGAGTTTGAATATGGATCAAGTTGGGTCAAAACAAAAATTAAATAGATAAAATTTGATTTTTTTTTATTCTTGTTCATACTTAGTCCGATTGTTTATTTTGATAATAACTTGTCAATGTTAAGAATTGTGGTGAAATGGGTTTACAAACTTAAAACACCAGGTCAAATTAAAAAACAAAACGTTAATAATATGACTCTGTCTAAATACAACTTGGAAATACTATGTGTATAATTTAGAATAACGGCCGGATGGGGTCAACAACTAGGTAGCTTTGTCAAATCCTAGATAAGCCTACTTAACCGGCCATATTCATCAATAAATCAAGAACACTTGTTCGGATCGTTTATCTTGACAATATGCATTCCAAGTTTTAATTTGGGTCAAGTGGGATTTAAACAAGGTCACTAGAACTCATCTCAATTATACCTTGTTCCTAATCCAGAAGTCACAATTATGATTCAATCATGAGTACATTTTGACAGAATATTTATGTTGACAATATACAAATCAAGTTTGAATTTTGGTCAAGAGGTCATTAATCAATCGGTAACCAGTATCCATTGTCTGTCTCAATCTAGACGAAAATTAGCCTGCATGTTCATCATGACAATATCAACGCCAATATCAAATGCGTTTCAAGTTGACGAAAAACTAGGTAAACTGGTCAAATCTTCACAATTAAACAACCATATTTACACTCTCGATGCCTCATTTGTTTACCGAATAAAGATGAAACTGCGCCTGAATGTAGAATACCATATCTAAGAACTGTTTATCACTGGGTCAAAAGTGAAAAACTTGGTCGCATGTAAAATCTTCGAAAACAGTGTATTACTAAGGTGAGCGCTTGAGAGTTATCGTGGTCATCTTGTGAAGTGTTGTATTTATTGTATAGTATTTTATAGGCAACTAGTCACCTGCTATTTATAAATAAATAAACTAGCTGTTAGAAACAAAGGCTATCCTATTAATATTCATCGATTGTCATTAATCCTAAATTTTGAAAAATGATTTGCAAACAAGTTCATGTCCTCGAAGTTTTTGTGGTATATACAGTAATGACTTCGTAACACCCCATACATTTTTCTCAAAGCAGTGCTTAAAAGAAACAAATTGGATGTTTGACTTTGATTGATATCTAAAATGACTCGAACTGTTGTCGCGTTGATGAATGTTTTTGTTCTTTCAAATGTCGTTATGATAGTTACGTTAATTAACATTACTGAACTGGTCAAACGTAGTTGGTGTTAACAGGATTTGGATTTTACATCGAATGAAAAAAAGAAAAGAATTGTTTCTGGTCCTTTGTAATTTGTATTGTTTCAGAATAAGTATTTTTCTGGTTTACTGTTATAGAGCCATACAAAAGGGTGTGCTGCATTTGATTAAATGCACATATACTAAGGATCTTAAGGATCCTTCCTGGATGTTTTGCTGTCCACTGCTGCATTTCGCAACAGAACTATGTCGGCCATATGATCAACCCGAAGAAGATATGACACATACGGCAGCGATTCCGAAGTGGTGGGGTGTCTGTGAAATCAAACAAACAGCAGAATCATTTTGGCAAAATGGAAACCAGTGGCAAATGTATGTGTTATTCATTTGTTTTTCTACATATGTGTAAATTAAAACGAAGTTATTCTTGAGCTATGTAAAGCGCAGACTATATCTATGTCTAACGTCTATACGCTGAAATAATTTCACATACGGATGTCTTTGAATTACAAAGTATAAGGTCCCTTAAACGTTGCTAAAGTAAGTGTATTGTGTGTTATAACAAATTCCGCTTTTAACTCAATTACACTCTGAGATATGTTCAGATAAATTCATACGTAGATCTATTTGTTATAAAATACCTGACCAGTAATTGCATAGGTTGTCACCAGCAATGGGATTATTACACAGTTGCTAAAAAACCACTAATTTTATTTATTATTCGATATCATTTTGGATTGGAGGGTTTAAGTTCAGTGTTATTAAAACTTTAAAAAAAGATGTTAATGCTCACTAATTAAAAATTAGTGCATCAATTATAATGAAACATAATTAATACCGCCATAACAAAGGAGAGAGTGGTATACGGTATGAACCGTCTGTCTGTCTGCTCGTCTGGTCGTAAACAACTTGTTTGGCGAACTTCTGTACTTGTTTCTGTAAAACATTTAAACTTGAGTGTTCCTTAAGTTTTTCACGTGCAATTTTATCTACGTGAATATATTAAAAGAGTTTCCTTTTTTGCTTAGAACTTCAATTTGATGATAATAAATAGAGACTATATTTGCAAGATTTTTTTTTAATTTACTTTCTTTGTAAAGTTTGACCTGCTCTCCCTTTTTTACAATATCTTTATTACTCATTATTTCATTATATACATATATATTTGATGAAGTTTAGTTGCAGCAAATTCGACGAACATCTGATCATTTTGTTGTAGCTTAAACGTGTTATATTTTGCATGGAACATAAAAAATCCAGATGAAATTAGCAAACGTGAGATACATCAATAGGTCCGACGCACACATAAGCTAACAGGACTCATAATGTGTGATGATTTTGAATGTAAAAAAACAACAAAGAACAACAAAAAAATTAGAAAAAAAAAGAAAATACGTTTTAATGTATTGTGTAAAACTCTGGGGACCAATGACTTAGTATCAATAATATTAACGTGTTACGATCAAATTTGTCGGATAAATAACACGATACAATTAAATAAGTTAGGTATTTGATAACATAGCAGTGCCAATGAACATATTTAAATTATTAATCCATGTTACACAATAATTTTGTTTGTAGGTCCCTAACTGATGTCTTAAAGCTGATGATCCCACTGTTTGACATGGATTTCTATTTGCCTAGAAGTATCGCTGCAGCATTGTATCCAACGGAAATGGTTCAAATTATGGCAAACTTACCCTTGCCTATTGAAACAATGCTTGCATTTCTCTTCTATTGGAGCAAATTCTTATGTCATGATACCGAGGCGGTAATATCCGTGTTTGTGTTTGTATAATACGTAAGATATGTAGCTCATATAACACTTTAATGTCAGTTTACATTAATCCACAGTTTAACTTGTGGCTTCATGTTTGGATAGTCATTCGATTTGCATTTGATTCATTAACAATTAAAAATCGTATGGTGCAATCGATGAATGCACTAGAGAAACTAGAGAACATATATTTATTAAATAAATCATCATCAGTCCATGTTAACTATCAATGATTTTATAATCGTTAATTGCTGTCATTATTTCAGTCTGTAGTAGATTGCCTACAGATGATGCTTTCTGGATTGAATCAGGACATGCAAGCAACCATGTATGTATACAAAGGATTTTAAATAATAAAGTTTGTTAAATGGTTTCTATGCTGATGAAAATATGTATAGCTCTCTCTTAAGTCATCAACAACTTTATTGTTTTGTATTAACCCTAACCTCCCCAAATCGCATATGTGTGTCACTCGAGCATAACAATATACATCTTATTCTCTGAAACCGCACGTTTCAGAGGTTTTATATTTGGTGTTAAATATTCTTTTTTAATAATAATATTTTTTTGCATTTTGGTTTCAGAGACGATTTCGTTAGTTCATTTATTTAGCAAATTAATTTACAAAGTCTTCTTCTCTGAAACCAAAAGGCTCAAAACTTTACAGATAGTGGTCGCGGTCCCGTACAATGTTGTGTTTTTCAAATTATTGCCCTGGGCTTAACCAGAGGTCAATGAAAAACATGAGCCCCGGATGTATGTAAATGCATGCGAATTTAACAAACGGCGTGATGGTGATCAGTTTATATGATAGGTGAAATCGAACATTGTCTTAAAAGGAAACAATTTAGATATTTAGAAGAATTTACACTAAACAAATAAACTGATTAAACGATATCGTTCCCGATGTTAACAAATCTTGAAATAATAAAGGCAGTAGGTTTTCTAATTAAAAGCTAATACTTTGTTATACTTATACTATAAACAATATCATAAAACAATGTATAACCATTTGTTAATTTGTTTTGTTTATGTTTGAATTTTCTTAATCCTTTTCGTGTTTTTATATTTATCAGGTCACTGCCAAGATTGTCAATGGCATACAAGATCAGCAAAGAGGCTGTTGGGATGCTATATTTGACACCTAACGTTTTGATGTTTTCGACCTGGGTTCATATTTTCATTCGTTGCATTTGGCTTCATGCTAAACAGACCATGGGTCAGCAAAATACTGCAGAATATGAGTCCATTATAAGAGATGTGCTGGAGATTGTAATTAAATGGTTAAACCTGACCACAACCAGCATCGTGTCTTCAAACTTGAAGTCGAAATTGGAGGTAAAGAAATATAAATAGCGAATGCTATAGTATTGTATTTCTTTAGCTAAGTAGTGCATGTACATGCGTGTGTTATCATTCGTCTGAAGTAAAACGTGTTTTTATTGAGTAACACGAGGTGTGGTGAACAAGACCATGTCAATATGTTCATGTCCAGTTCAAGTTCAAAGTCGAACTTAAGACAATATGTAATTTGAACATAAGAAGGAATGTAAGCCGTTAGGTTCAAAATTAAGTCCACCATGGGAAAATATCCACTCAACAGTCAGTAATAGATGATGTGTCCAGCGCATAAATGAGCGAGTAAAATATCAGGGGCTTCATTGTGGTAATGCAACATAAGTTTGTTGATTTAAGTAGGTTAACGAGGTTTGTGAATATTTGTCTTTCGATGACATGTAATCAAGTTTATCACACCACATGATTGATATATGCCTGATATAAAGCTGCCTGATATATATTTTGTTTACATCACGTCAATAGGAAGTTGTTACATCAGTTAATGTTTAAAGGTATGTCGAATTACTCTGTAACAACTATAAAGTCGTCATTTTTGGTAATGGCAGAATCAGACAAAAAGCAAAATCCTCGCCATTATTTTATTCTAAGCCTCATCTGATATTTTAAACATCGAGTGAGCAGTAACCTGTTATTCTCTATATTTAATGCAGATATTAACAATACCAAGCAAATACAAAATTCACTTTCTACAGACTTTTTCGTCAAACGACAGCTCCTCTAAAATCGCTGGCTTGTCATTTAACATCATAGGAATGATGTTCTGGTGACCCTGTTTGAAAATTCCGGTCCGCTGCATTCGTAGTTCACCAGGGAGAAAAAAAAAAGATTAACAAAATTTAAATATATAATTTCTTTTTCTCTGAAGACGCTTAGCCGAGAGGTTAAATATTTGGTATTTAACATCGTATAGTAGTCCTCTACAAAGTTTGTTAAAATCATGTTTGAATTATACCTCTGGGGTCGAAAATGGCCGTGCCCATGGGCATGATTCATATATAGACAATAACTTGTTCAAAGCGCTCCGGTCCGTTGCATATGTACGTAACCAGCCAACGTTACCTCGCAGTGGGGTCCCCAGTTTAACATTAACTTGTATGTATGTATTGGAAAATGTTACAATATAATTGTCAGAAACCTCAAAGCCCATTGTTTTAATTTTTGGCATGTATTATCATCTAGAAATCAAGACCGAGAGGTTATATATTTAATATGTAACATCAGATAATGATGCTCTTAAAAATGCCACAGTTTGTTAAAAAAATGTCCTAGGTGTCAAAATTGGCAACACCACATGTATCACATTTTAAATATAGACTTAATTAGAAAAATCCAATTTCCTTCTCGAAAGAAGCATGACCCAAAGGTGTAATATTTTGTGAAACATTAAATAGTGGCCCTTTACACGTGTGTTCTAATTATTCTAATTAATTCGTTATACTCGTCCTTTTTACTTTGGACGTCTCGAAGAACAAAAATAGCGAATGAAGCAAACTGAGTGATTGCAATATATACTTCACGCTTCACTCGTTGCTTTTTTGATTAACCATTGAACCATGTTAATATCTACATGTATTCATAGGTATCAATGTATACTGTAAACCCACTTATTTTCAGATTTGGGACTATGTCTACTCTGCAATCTCCGATGATGATTGGTGTTTGAAACAATGGCATGGATATTTGAACTCGGCACTGACGAAACGTTTAGAGGATGAGGTGAGTTATTTTAAAGTATGAAGCGAGTTAAACTCATATGTATCGAGTTCACACTATCTTTTAGTTTTACTATATATTCCGTGATAGAAAGACATACATAATTAAAGCCAATCAAATAATTGTAAATGAGGTCGTTTTCGCGATTTCAATTGATTATCCCGGCCGCCTATTCATAATCTTAATTTCGAGCGTTTATTAACGCCACTTATGTTTTTACAGAAAAAAACGGTTCTTTTCTGGAATATCATTATTTTTTGTCGTTCACCGACAGTTTCTCATTCAATTATATTGTTTTTATTCACAATTATTTTAGATCACAATGTAATATGTTTGTTTCCATGTATATAAAGTTATAGACACTTTAAACGAATTAAGTGTGCACATTGGGCTCTTCTCACTGTATGATATTGATATTATATGTTAAGCTTTTTTATCGAGCACGTTTGCGGTTTACTCTATTTTCTATCACTCAAGTTTGCATGTATGTACTTGCGTGCGTAGATTATTACGTAATTGTGTTCATCCTTCAGGTTTATGACAAAGACAAACTTACCACAACTTTTAACCATATGTAGACGGCATGTCCGATATAAGACCCACTAACCTGATTTTAAGCTCAAGGGCACACTTAAGAAAAATGCTCAAATTGGGGCATACTCATATCTGGTTTGGAATTTAACACTATCATTAATTAAATCATTACAAAATTACATATCGCAAATGTTAAGCTATATGGTAAATCCTTTTATTCGGTCGGTTTATTATCATTCATAGGATAATTTCAAAACATGTGCAACACATGCTCCCTACTTTAGTACCGAAGCGAAACGCAAGATTTAGTTCGAATGTTAAAGCAATTCATGATGCTCAAGCTGTAGACATAATTCGGCTTTTGCATGCGGTAACTTCAGTCATTGACCGGTAGTTTTAAACTAGTATACAGGACATGTTTAACTTGTTCATGGGATATGTTGCGCGTAATGCACTTGTTCTGAACTCAAAAGACAATGCCACACATTTGTGAATACATAAAAACATGAATTGCATTCTTGACAACGGGCTCAACACTTTGATGAAAGGCATCTAGTTTGTAGGGGAATCAGTAAATTGTCAATTTTTGTATTTATTAATATACTAAGGATATATAAATATAGTCCACAAACCACCTGATATATGTGTACTTATAATATTTCAATATCTTGGATGTTAAGCTTTTACAGATATATTTAAATTAATGAATGGTCCTGTTTTTGTAAAAAGTCCGATATCTTGTCATATTTTCGGAAGTTAATATTATAAAGAGTGTTTTTTCTCCAGTTTTGCAAGTCTCCTAACATGAAAACAGATTTTGTGAAACTTTATTGTGAACACGTGGACACATTCAAGAAACCAATGCAGGAATGCCTTACTGTTGTCGCATGTAAGGTAAGTAAACAATATGACTCCCTTAGTATATTATCACTTGATGCTGTTATTGAAATAGAGATAACGCATGCCTTTTCAACTTTAGAAATACTCGTTTGAGATCTTACAAGAATAAACGACTACAACATATATTTACATTAATGACTGCTTGTTTTGAAGTCGTCCGGTATTTTTTTACTAACAAAGATAGCGCAAGGAAACACAATTTATTGTATGCAATTTTTTGCAGTGATATAATGTAGTTATAAATTAATAAATGCAATTTAAATACGTACTTAACAAATGTACTTGTAAACATGAGTATTCCGGATTTGAGTATTCTTATATTTGTGATATAATTATATACGTCAGTGAAACATTGTTTGCGACCTCTCTAGTATTGTTATCGGCATAATGGAATCAAATACAGGCCGTGTTATTTTACAGTTCATGTGGTGTTTGAATTATCTATATATGAAATGAGTGTGTGACCCGTATAATTTGTACCGACTCTCGGGGTTGAATGTGTCGTAATGAAAGTATTGTTTAAAATAAAGTTCAATATTATTGTTTATTAAATCATATCAACTGTTTACTTGTATGTTTCAATTCCATCTGTAGAGATTCAATTTTGTAGTATTTAATTCTTAAAATTATGTTATATAGGATCTGACATGAGTTGTCATATCATACCATATTTTATTAAACGAGTTCAGGAATTTTGTTAGTAAGCGAGCCTTTGGCGAGCTTACTAACGAATTTCCTGGACGAATTTAATAAAATATGGTATGATATGACAACGAGTGTCAGATCTTTTTTTATCACATGCTTTTAAGCTTAATAAAATACATCTTAATTGACCAAACAAATGCTGATATATCTAAAGGTTGTTTACTATCGTGACGTCATTTCATGTTTACGACGTCATTTCACCAAAATAAAGCCATTTGATTGGTTAGTTATTGATTCTGTAGCCAATGAAAACGCTTAAAAATGTTGTATGACACATGTGTAATTTAAAACAAATACGTAATGTCTGTATTACATTGAAAACAAGGTATAGCATGTGATAAAACTATATTAAACGATTTAACTTTGTATTTGTTTTTGTTTTTTTTTGTTTTTTTTGTACAGGCCTTTGGCGAAGGATATGCTGTGGATTACACTAGTTTGAAAAAGGAGGAAAAACACAAGTTCAAAGAGCCGATGTCCCGTCTATTTCGAACACATTGGAAGGCATGCGTTCTCTCGTGCCAAAGTGACCAACAATCCATTCAGATATTGAACATGGTTTTAAATTGGCCACCGGTCCAGTTGTTCATCCAAAATAAAGGTTTGAATATTTAACATTACTGGCATACACGGTGCATTCTACGGTCTTTAGAGCTTCGCTCATGGCTTAGCAGGGTCTGGATCAGAGTCGACTTATACACACCTATCATGTTAACACCTGCAAATAAACCAAACACAATATCCAATATGTTATGGTTGGCATAGACATAACAACAGGGTGAATAATGTATGAACTCATTTCAGTGAAGCCGCTCAGTTCCATAAATTAATCCCAGATCAATGCCAAATTTCAAGTCCAAAAAATCCATTCCAAGCCTATTACCCGGAGAAAATTTGTGTATACAATTGATTAATTTCCAAAGGGATTTTAGAAGCAGGTCACAATGTTTGGTAAAACAAAGCAAACAAACCTTTACACTTTGTCAAGAGCTAATCGTATTCTAGCATTGGCGGATTGTCCAATACCCATTCAGGATTGACAATCCGATTTCGATGGTGTGTTGCGTGGACCAAGTTCCAGGTTACTGTCCCAATCAAGTTTACCTCTTTGTTTAGAGCATCATTTGTCCAGCATATATTATTTGTATGCAGTGTGAGGAGTCTCATGGGAGTATTACGTGTAAGGCACTGGTCAAGTTTAACAAGTTAAGGTCAATGATGAATATAAACATTAACACTGTGAGAAACTTTGTCCAACATGGATGTATTTTCAAATTATATTGCAGAAGAAGTGGAATACATTGTTTGAAAAAGTGTCAAGTACACGAGATTCAAAAGCAAACAATTTTGGTATAAGGTATAAAATACTTCAACAGAAATAGGATTTTAACACACAATGAAGTAAATTTGAAAAAATAGCAACAACTAGGCCGGATGTAGATTGACGCGCTCTCCAATCTTTACTTAAAAAGACACGATGTCATTTCTGTTTTGAAACAATGTAATTCTTGTTAATGTACATTTTTGTAATTAATTTCAAATAATATACATCTATATGTCCTTAGTATAGTAAACCGCATTTTACACTGCATTATATAAGTTCGATGTTTGCCTGACAAATCGTAAATTACTGTATTGATTTGTACATATGCGTCTGAGGTACACCATGTTTTGTAACTTTGATCCAAAAAGCATGCACCTCAGTTGGAAGAATACCTAGTTTTGATGCACTTCGAATCATGGCGACAACTTTAGACATGCTCAATATAATATATATTATAGATTTCAATATAGCTTTACGTCGAATTTTTCCTGAAAAGATGTAACTTAAAACACATGATAACTGTAATATAAACATGCACGCGCATCAACGGTAAAATTTTATTCAGCTTGTTTGTGTTTTGAAAAAGACGTTTTGTATGCTTTGAAGTAAAGGAATACATTATTGTATATAGATGAAGGAAGTGAGAACCAGCTTTTACAAGCGGATTGTAAAGCAAATCTGGATACTATCATACAGATATGCGAAAGCCATTGGGAGGCTCTTGTTAGCTGCAATGTTGAAATAAGAATGCTGCAAAGGATTGCGGCCCAACTCGGAGTATTTGCAGACATTATGAAATTACTACACCGCAACGACAATGCTATGCATGATCTTGTACTGAGAACAGTGAACACGCGTGTCAATGAGTTGGAGGCTTTTCGAACACTCACTAGGCAGATGTCTGTTTTAGTAAATCATTGCAATGACATCAATGGTAAGATTGTTTTGGTGTTTTTTTCACAAATGTAAGTAATTCCATTGCTTCATTTTTAACAGTATCTTACTATCATCATCGTATATGAACATATATGTGTTTAAAATTATGTAACGAGTTTATTTGTTATCGATATCCAAACAAGAAAATCCATGTTTAACTTTGCAAAATTTCAGTTTCTTCCGAAGCAATATGTTCACACATGACAGGTCGGTCGAATAATGTGCCAATTATATTAAGAGCGTTCACAAGCTTTAATGATTTAAATTATAATATTCAAGGTCGCAATCATCTTGAAAACTATGTATTTACAAGTTTAGAGTTACTTTAATAGTGGGTTTTTAAAAATTAAAGTTTTCGGATACAATGTGGTATTGTTTACGTTTATGTATTAATAATGTCATTGATATTTGTCAGACAACCACTAAATTTATGGAAATCTGACATATTTTAAGACTTTCATGAAATACACATACCAAACAATACGTCTCCCACATACCGTGTTTACGATAAAAATAAACGAAAACAAATTGGTGACGAAAAGAATTTTGTTTTTAATTCCATTCAAAATGATTAAAAACGATACATAGAGGTACAACATTCGAAAATCAGTTACACCTTAATGCAATATTTAAAGTGTAAGATTTAATAACAAACACGCGAAACATTATAAATATTTCTAATTAATCCACTGAAGTATAAACGTTTGTCGTTTTGTATTAAAATGATTAAAACAATACTTAAAATAAATTGGATCGGTGTTATAGAATGAAAGCAATATTGCAGTAATGAACTGGTTTTTGTCTTTAAAACATATTTTGTCACAAAACAGTAACTTTGATTCAGCCTTGTCACGAAGCTCTTTGTAACATGAAGACCATACATATGTAACCTTTTGGAACTTGTTATGTGGGTTTAGCATTATCTTTATTTTACCTTTTTAAAATGATATTTAGTTAGAAATTTATAAAATTACACTGCTGACACAACAATTTCCAGAGCCATCGTGGCTCAATTTTTAATTCAAAATTACAGAGGGAACGGCGACGGACAGAATATTCTTTGTCCGTCCGTCCTTTCGTCAATCTGTCTGAATTGTGTGTCTCGGTCAAGTGAAATAGTATTGTTGCCTGTGAGATAGAACTTTGTTTACCAGCTTGTGAGCTTTTATAAACGAAACAAAGTAAGTTTTGAACTGTGACGCGCGACAAAAGGTATTGCTTCTACAGCCTTAAAACTTTAAATACGAACACATGATTTTTGTGCCCTTGTGATGAACATAAAGGGAACATAAACACAATAAAACCACGCAATCCCATGAACATGCATAACGTCACGACAAACACTGGTATAATTCTTTATTACGTTTGCACTTTATACATCATACGATCAATTCTTTAAATTGCTGCTTTCTTGCTAACATTATAACTTTTTGTGAGACAATGCAATACACACTGGGCGGCTCGAGGGACGCTCTAGCACATACTATTTTATACATATATTTAACATACAACGCACGTTTTGCATTATATGACGTCAGTAAGTAGCTCTAAATCATTAACTATATTAGAACGAATTAACAATAAATGTACACATACAAATATTGCGTCCTTGTCTTCGATACATACGAAAACATATAATAATTTATATTTGTTTGCATTTCAGTTAATACCGATGTTATTCTCGACGTTCTCAGAGAAGAAACAACGCATATGTCTCAGCCATTAAACAAATTTTGCAAACCGGCTATTGTCACATCTGAAATTCAGCCAGTAGAACCTCAGATCACTGCATTTAAAGTTCCCAAAGAGGTTATTGATATTTTGCCAAAATTTGAAGAACTTACACAAAGTTTTGTGTTTGAAATGATGTGGCAGAGTAGATGTAAAGATGAAGGACAATCGTGTACGTCACTTGAGGATGTTGTTGATGTGATATTGACGCCTGTGGAAAAAAGGTCATCTTATTTCAAATATCATAAAATGAACCAATCAGACCATAAATACTATTGGATAAATGTTACTAAAAATAACCATTTTATTTCGTGTTTCTTTAAATACGTGGACTTATCAGTGCCCTTGTGATTTATTTAGATTTTGTTTGATTTCTTTAAATGTATAGCAATTGTTGCCTAAGAACAGTTGTCTTTTGTTATTGATAATCAATGCTTATATCCTTTTTTTCATAAATTACTTATTGTATTAATACTAAAATGTTATAACTGTTTTCCATTACAATCTACATGTACAGATTTATTGAGTTCGGTAAGCAAGTATCCAACGGCGATATTGACATTGACGAATTTGACAAAGTGTTCAACAAATTCAAAAACATTGAGACTGTTGAATGTGAAGTGAGAAAACTAGGAATATCTGACATAATTGCCCATACTCGGTTGAAACAACTACAAAATTACAAACAACTGTGTTTATGTGCTACTGGTGCAAAAGTGCTGTTAAAAGTAAAACAGCAATATGAACTCAAAGGAGACTTCGAAGCATTGGTGAACATTGCAACAGTAAGCTATGTCGTACTCTTGCTTTATGAAATGCATTACTAATGTTAATAGCGCGATCGCTGTCTTAGAATGATTTAAATATATATTTAAATGAGTTAAAAATTGTATACACAGCACATGGAGCACCAATTCAAAATGAAGGACTTCGATGAAAGATTGATGAAAACATTCCATATTTTGAAAGATATATCCGATGAAAAAGTTAGATGTGTTGACGCGTTTCTTGAGTGTTACAACTTAGTGCACTGGCTTAAAAGTTCAATGAAAACATGTAAGTTATTATTGCTTTTATAATTAGATATGTATTGTTATAGTTCTGGTTTTAAATAAATGGTATGTTTGTTGTCGGGGTCGAGTTTCTTTAAGTTTTAACATTTTATTATATTTTGTTTTGTAAATTATAGTCGAGAGATAAACGTTGCGTGCGAATTGTGTGACATCGTTCGTTTTTTGCAAATATAATGAATATATAAATTCGAATAACTATTTCAAATAAATTGGTATTTCCATGCACATTTGCAGCTGGTCAGAAAGAGTTGAAAGTGTTTGTGGACCTTGCGATGATGTCTGCAGGAGACGAACCGATGAACATCAAAAAAGTTCAGTGTTTGCACTCAGCTGTACTAGGGTATTC
This sequence comes from Dreissena rostriformis, assembly GCA_007657795.1. Classification (NCBI taxonomy): domain Eukaryota; kingdom Metazoa; phylum Mollusca; class Bivalvia; order Myida; family Dreissenidae; genus Dreissena; species Dreissena rostriformis. The sequence continues at coordinate 22,476 of VMBQ01008953.1, forward strand.
TCCACTGATATTCGATCTTGACGAAATGTGTGATTACAGTACATTTGTGGAAAACTGCAGAAACGTTTGGAAAGAGCTTGATGTCAATCCAGATCTCCCAAAACAATTGGTAAAGAGTAACACGATGAAAGATGATTGAAACGTATTGACAGTGTCCTCTGTTAAATGCGTTGTCTTTATGTGTTGTTATATGCTACTTCTGTTTTATATGGACGATTGTTTAAGGTTTATATTTCTATTTATATATTATCATTTATAAATTTACCATTGTAAAAAAAGACCATTGATTAAATTGGCAATATATATATTTGTATAAATTGCAACATGTTAATATTTTATCATTTTTTTCAAAATTCAGATTGATACAAATCATCAATTGGCATGGCTGAAAGAAATAAAGCAGGCTCATGGATCTGTGGAAGTAAACTCACTTATGCAGGCAGAAGCTATTAACAGTGATGGTATTTATACCGTTGGAATAATATCTGGGACCAACAGCAATGCCGATATTGTAAGAATTTCCATTTATTATCTTATGGATAAACTTTTGTGACCGGTCGTTGTATGTTGTCTTGCTACTTGCAGTATGCCTCACCAGACTGTTGCATTCGTGTGTCTTTATAGCTGAAATAGATTTTGAAAGTGAAACATTCGAATGATAAATCATCTTAAACAGTCTTTAAAAATCCGCTTTGGCCTTTTAATTTGGTATTAAGGAGGGGAGGGGGAGAAGAGCTGCATTTATAAATTATGAAACATTTTTGTGACAAATTGAACACGAGTGTAAAGACAAGACCTTCAACTCTGTGAAACCTACGGCAACTTGTATAGACCCGTTTTCGGGAATAAATGAACATTTAATCGGTATCCAGCTGCTAGTATGGGTTCTTGATGAGATGTTTGTGTCAATCCTTCATCAGAGCAATGATTGACATAAAATATACTGAGCGACCAGGAATTGATTCTTGTTTACTGCTTATACGNCAAAGTGTTAAAGATAAAGTTCAAGCTGCAGTTGATATTGAACGATTCACAATGGTGAGACGAAGTACATTAGCAATAATATACATAGAACTAACACGTATCAAGCAAATGCATTACATTTTGAATGTCTTTTTGACGCTTCCAGAGCAGGAATTAAATTATTTATTTTTACCACAGACAGTAATTATTGTTCGTGAAGACAATGTCTAAGTCTGCGAAAACATTTATTTGTTAACATTTTAGCATTAAATTTAATGGAAAATGACTATTTGTAAGTGATTTATACATACATGGATTGACACAATAACAATAAGTCGTGTTTTCGCTAATACTTACTGACCGTTTGTTTTTTGTAGGTTTTTGATGGCATAAACAGGCTTGGGAACGTTTTAAAAAAACTGTGCATATCTGGTTGTGTGCTCTTCAACAAATGGAAAGCACAATTCATGTGCAATCCTGATCGAAAAGTGTGTGTTATTATTTTTTTCGGGAAAGGAAAACACGTTCCGAAAATAATAGTTAGTATTTTTGTGCTAGTATCAAATATAAAGAGTATAACTTTTATGATTATACACACACACGCATGCACTTACCCACACACGCACACACACACGCACACACAAACACACATGCATATTTAAAATAATAAAAATACATAATCTGGTAAGTACATTTATTTATAAACAGTTGATTCCTATTAAACTGTTAACTGTGTTACCTTTGAAATCAGGGTAAGAACTCGGCATTACAAGATATGATTTCGGAACTTGCTAAATTCATGGAGAAATGTTACAAAGAATGGCTAGAATACATCAACCAAAAACGAGCTGGGTATTACCATCTGAACTTCTTCACGGTTGATCAGCTGGTGATTTTGCAACGCGAACTGGTAAAGATCGGTTCTGATTCTGAGCCGTCACATCTTATTTACCCTTTGTTGTCCGCAGTGAAGAAGACATGTACACCAGGTAAGACACCACCTACTCGAAGAGTATGCATTTAAGAAATTTATGAAATTATATTGTAAATAAATAAATGAATAAACAAATACACGAATAAATAAATTAATTAATATATTTAAGATTTTAATACCTTTAGTGAATATCATGTGTACTCTTTTGTTTTCATCAAGCTGATTTATTTGCGGCCATGACATCGGCAAAAGAGGAGGTGGAACGTCCAAAAGTAGATGACAAGGCTGCATCGGTTGCACAAGCCATATCAGATGATATAAATGATTCATTTGATGAGAATAGAGAACAATTTGTGCAAGAACTTGTTAAAATTGGGATAGATGTAAAATTGGCACGGCAGTCAATAGATCGTGTTGATCCAAAAGATATCGAATCACTTGATGTAAATCAAGGTGAATACATGTTTGAGCACTTTACGAACTTAAAGATCGGTATTGCATACTATGTAAAACGATGACCAGGGTTATTAACTTGTATACATTTGGTTACAGCTTTACAATGGTGTCTTGAGGAACCTGCAATTGAGCAAAGAACATGCACCGATGTGATCGACGAGGAAAGGGCTAATACTCAAAAGACCGAGAAGTCATTTTCTGGTTGGAGTGATTCGACCTCAACTATTTCGTCCATTATCGAGCAAAACTTAAGAAATATGAAAACAAACATGTATGTATTATGCTTAAATTGCATAGTAATTGCATCAGTTACAAAACAAATGTCGTAACCTACTTTTGCACAGCGCTGATTACGATTTTTTGTTATCGCCTTTTCTGTGGTCCGTCTTCTATTGATTTGTTTGCCGCCTACATTTCCGGTGTAAAAATCAGACCTATAAACTTGACACCCGGTCAGAACATGTTTGGTTAAATATATCAGCCACGTTCGAAATTTGGTTATGCCAGCTCACTCCGACCAATTAATTTAATTGATATCTAAATGAATTTTAAAATGGCTGTCCTTTTATAGGAAAACAACTTATGTATTCTTTCTCGGCTTTGGAAACAACCTTAGAACTAGATACTTGTTGACATGGGACCAAAAACAAGGTCATTCGAGCATTTGAAAAAAAAGTGAACTTTCTTAACATTTGTATGGGTGTTCGTCATATATTGTACGACAAATACCAAACGCCAATTTCACACAACCAAGCTATCGATATCTATTTTTTAAATCCCATGATGTGTATATTTAAAGCCTAGTTGAATCATTCTTTCTGTATAGAAAACATGTAATAAGCGATTGCGTAGACTTAACATGGCATATAAGTATTGGATATAAGTGCTTGACTAATACACGCTGTCACATATTCCAGTAAAGTATCTTAAACTAACCATATAAGCCATTATGGTCCTGTCGTTTTATAATGATAGTAGTAAGCGTTAAGTATTTTTAGTTAGAATTGTGCACCGTTATCAAATCTGTAAACATTTTTTTTGGTACATATTGGTTTTTAGGGAAGAGGAAATTACGTCGCTTTGTGATCATTTTAATTTGGAAAAGTAGAGCATGCAAATCTGAAGTAAGTTCGTCAAAAGGCATGATGAATGTTTTGTTTGATAATGTTATGTTTTTTTTTTAACAAGCGCTGGCGTTGAGCCGTTGATTCGCGACCTGAAAGAACTTTGGAAAAACGTTCTTTGTTCTATCTCATCAAACATCAGTGACTATCTCAGCCTTGGACACTTGGGTATAGTCCTCGAGCATCTGGCAGGTTCGCATTATTTACTTTTTTATATTTCTATACCGAATCTCTGTATACAATCTTGTCATGTGTAGAATTACGATACATCAACATGCTCTAACTTATAAATCAACTTATTTTTTGTCAGAGTCGGGAACAGTGGACAGAAAAGTGGCAACGGGCTTTCACGAAGGAGAACCCAATCTTATAATTTGCCCCATTGGTAAGTTAATTAAATTTTTGGTGAGGAACATATTGAAAAAATCGTGATATGTTCGGTAATGTTTATGATGTTACAAATGACGGTGATTTTTATCCCCAATGTGACATTACATTTTAAAGTTGTTTCACACCATCTCAATGGCCTTTAAACAAAGTTTTAAATGAATCTGTCAATACTTGTTATTTGAATGGAGTATGGCGGGCGGTCAGTGGCGTCATACGGTTGGTGTGCGGGCAATAACTGCATTTACCAATTTTAATTAAAAATTGTTAATAGAGCATGTATTGAGATTTGGCTTGAAATGTACTCCCTCAGTGTCACTTTTACAATAAAAGCATTAAGAGAAAAACGCGTTCGGCTGTTGTGGATTAAGGTATTACAATGTAACTATGTCTTTACTTATATTACATGCAGATCTTGCTTGGAATTTCACAAGTAACTTGATTTTAAATGGATGCTTTGCATCGATATTTTTCTTAAGGTAGTACACCTTGATTGAAAGTGCCTTAGTCGGGTCAAGCAACATATCACTGTAACTTTAAATTAAAAACTCGTTTTCCCTTCAATAGCTCCCGTTTGGTTGTTCTTGTGCTGAGGTTTGTTGCTGTGTCACCATCACTAAGACTAGAACAAAATGCTCATCTCAGAAGTATTGATTTCATCGTGCCATCGAAAATTTGTTTTTTTTATCTGCTCTGATTAACATCCGACCATTGAGTATTTAAATTGTAATTGAGAGGAATTGAAAAAAAAACTTTTCCTCAAATTGAAGTTTGAATTGAATTAAGATACATCGAGTTTAAGTTTTATTTATACTAAATAGTTTTATAAATAAATCTGAGTCACGCCCATAATCTGTTTATTGAGTATATGACCCTAAATTGATTCATTTGTGGAGTTTTTGCATAATGTGCGTTGCTTGTGAGTTTTGTAAATGTTATATTTAACTGAATGATTAAAATGTGAGGTTTGGCGCATATCAACTCAGTTAAAAAAAGGTTTGACTTAAGTTTTATTTATTTGGGCTAGTCATGTGTTTTTTTCATGTGTCTAAGTGTATGGTTATCGGTAAATGGCCTGAGATAAAATTAGCCCTAAGGATGATAAGAATTATCTCTTACCGATGCAATTGGAGGTTCAATTATTTATAGTTGATTGGGGATAAGGCTGATATTGTGCGTGTAGGTAACAACCATGCATTCCTAATTGGAGGAATTGTACAATTATTCAAATTTAATTTTTAGTTTATTTTAATAGAAAGGACCATATATGTAAAAAAGGACTGACATTTATACAATGTTGATCTTGTTTCGTTTTTGTATACACAACGTGAAGCTTTAGCTGCACAAGCGGCAGAGAAACCGTCTTATGGCATGTGTTGCGTTATTTATGGAACCGATTCCCTCACAATGAGACACAACAAAAATGTATTAGACAAGAAAAACACATACAAAACAAACAAACATACTAAATTAAACTGACGTTAGCACGTTGGAACGGTCAATGCAAATCGTTTTGGGGTTTAAATCGGTTAAAAGTAATTCCAATCCTTACCACTCGCACAAAGCTATTTGCACAATATTTTAAAGTATATTAACGTTAAATTTCAAATTACATAGCAAAACAAGAGAATACATTTTTATTTTATCTCAATTTTACTTCTCATTGGTTTGATGCAAACCAGATCAACATAATTTTTATTTTTTAACCACGTTTAAATAAAACTAAAACAAGTGTTCTCGTTGATAAAAAAAACTTTTGAATTCATTGCTTCATATAGTTAACATTTCCGATTATCGTCATGCAGTTTCAGAGAAAAGCCGTAATAATGGTTCAAAAAGTCCAATTTACCTAGTTGTTTATGTTAATTGTAATCAATGTAAGACGCATCTCCTTAATAGATGAAAAAATCTGCTAGCAAATCAATTACATGTTGTGTATATGGTTTGGTTACTTTATATGACCAAATATAATTTAATAATAAACATATTTGTTTCAAAACAATGCAATAGGTATCAATATGCCCATGTGTGATATTTCTGTGGTGATGTATGTTTTGCAGAAGATATTATGAAAGTGACCCTGTCCATCTACATGTATGACAAGGATCAGCCGCTCCCTTTGTCTGACGAGGTGTTGGTCTGTACGTCAAACACGTCGAACGACGAGGTTCAGTTTTTAATAGTATTGCTATATTTTATTTTTATCTTATCCAGTAAGTGTTTATTACCAATGTTTAGTACACCAAAACACGTTCCGATAATTGTGTTTTTCGATCACACTTTTTGCTTTATTAAATACTCAACACATTATAACATAATAAATACATATTATTCCACTTTATACAATCACGTAAAATCATATATGCATACAATCCAAACACAGTGTTTACATGTGTAAATTATTCCGATTATATAGAGAATTATTGCTTTTGGGGTAATACTGTGAAATATTATATCAGCAAAAGTAGAAAATACATATGTTCACGAGTGCTTGCGCTCAAAACATGTCACAAAAAGGTCACGTTCACAAAATGGAACGTTTTTCGTTAACAAGATGAACACATAGATTTAACCCTTATATTTTTCGCGTTTGTCGATAGAAACGATTTCCGTCTTTCGATGTTTATTTTAATCAATGCTTGGGGAAATGTAATGTTTATATCTTCACTGATCATATTTTTTTTTTATAATAATTGATTACAACTTTAACACGGAAAGTGCTATTTAGTTTGATAACTTTTACGACAATTAAATGATATTCCGTAAAGTTGAAAATATATTAATCCTTTTAAATGTGAACTGTCCACGATGTACGGTGGAAGATTCTGAAAAGAATAACTTATAGGTATAACTTGTTTTCTTCTCTCGTCGAAATGCCTCCTTTGCATTACCAATTAACCAAAAGAGTTCTGGCCAAAACAAGTATATAACGAAATGGTAGAGTAATCAACATGAAATATAAAGGATGATACTTTCTATAATTGGAGGTTTACATAGTATACAATTATTCTTTTGTAATGTTTCAACAACTAGTAAACTCAAATTAAAATATATGTTATGCGTTCACGATTTTTAAAACTTCCGGGCGTACGCGTATGCCTGTTAAGTGAATGTTCTAAATACGCTTAGTGCATATGTATATTATGTACCTGCTCTGTATTACGAGTTAGAATGAATTGTATATACTTGTTTGAATTAAAACCTCTAGACAAAAAAAAACAATTGCTAAGGAACAAACAAATATTTATTTATTATCAACTGTTCAAATTGACGCACCAACTCTTGGTATATCCCGGATAAGTCTATTGTTATTGTATTTGCAAAATACATTTGAAATGTTTGACTTGTATTTTTTATTGAAGGTGGACATATTTTGGCGCCGGTCCTTATATAGTGATGGTCGAAAGATTTATTGTCTTGTGAATGCTGATTTGTTGGATTTTGACGTCAGTGAGGATGCTGAGCAAAACTTAGAAAAACATATTCAGGAAAAATATCACCAAACAAGTAGGCAGTTCAATCATTTGAACAATAAGAATATTTTTTACCACTAAATATACCGTTATTTTGTGATTAACATGGTACTTTATAACCTTCCATGCGATTACACTATCGATCGAACAATCATGGCAAATGCCGTTCTCTTTTGTGAAATTAACTTGTTAAATGAGCAATCATGATTGCATATTTTGCAGTTTTGTTTACAATATGTATTTGATTGTTTGGAAATAGTACTATGATTATAGCTATGCTGATAATTGTTTTGTTGGCAATGTGTATTAAACAGACAGATTTTTCAAGAAGGCCCCCTTTTTTTTTGTCTCAGAAAATTTAGTTTTAACATTTTTTAAATTCCATTTATTCCCTTGGACCTTGCGTGGGATTATTTGCTCAACATAATATTAGATATGAACAAACGTCAAACATGTAAAACTATAACCGATAGTTCGTTGGTGAATGAAAATACAAACGGGACAAATAAGTAAAACGCGTATACGTATTCCAGATAATCCTCATCATTCACGGTGTTATATGGTAACATACACGCAAAATATGAGTTTATTCCACAGAAAACGTTTGCGCGTTTAACTCTAAATTTTACAGACGAAATTATAATAACTGTCAACAGTTTAATTTTAATTCACTTTGTTCATCGTTTAATTTAAAGTATTTCGTTAAATGTATCTGGTATATGGTTTCGAATATATAAGTGACTGTTATTTTTGACGTTTTCTATATGGCAAAATACTGTTTAAAACCTGACATTTGCAAAACCAATCTATTCTCATCAATTTCTTACCAAAATTTGCCTGGTTCCGAGCCTACCTCCTTTCAAATAACCGTCATTTCAGGTTATGTGTGAATTAAAATATTAATATATTTATTGTCTTGCACACTATTAAATATCATGTTACCTAGTAACATAGTTTTATATGAAAATGCTGGCAATCTTTTGACAAATATAGATATAACCTGTTAAACAAGTAAAACTATATATATATATNTAGATTACATGGAATGTAATACTCAATTGTAATAGAGAACAATCTTAAGAATACTCTAGTCTAGTTTTAAATAGTGTGCAGTTAACAAGTACTTTAAGCTATCAATATGTAAGTGAGATATATATTATTATATACTTCAATAGCAATTTTTAACTAACACTCAGGTACACTTATGTGAACGTACTTAGTGTTTGGGTCGTCTTGTTTAACCGGTATGATATCATGCAATATTTTCAAATATTGGTACGTTAACATTTGTTTTCAGATCGAAAATACCGATTGTTTGTTATATGTGGGTCAGATAATGAATGTCGTTCTCCCTTTGTGTCCTCATTGGACAAATACATTCGACAAGTTCCTACAACAAGTCAAGCTTCGTTGGGCGCATATGTTGCAGAGAAATTGTCCGTTTCTGAAACAAATGGACTATCAGCAGCCAGCGTTGACATTAACAGGTATGATAAAGTGTATGAATCAATATGTGTTTCTCTAAAAATATGTTATTATCAGGTTGATGTATAATGAGAATTTGCCTAAATGTATACTGAAAATTTATTCTAGTCACATCTTAAGAAAGGAAATTGTTTCGAATGTTAATAGGTCTTCAGCCCGTGTCATCAAGTCAAGACGTTCTGGTGTAGGAAAAAGTTTGTATGTTAAAAGGCGCGCTGAACAATTGGCATTTCTGTTGGGCTCAAAGCTTGAAACCAACGTAGTGACCATTAGGTTGCAAGAAAAATACATTGATCTTCACGAAGTGACAAAGACATTAATTGAACAAACACCGACACCAGGAAAGGCCACTGCACGGATTTTCCATATTGACATTTCACACGAGGTATAGCGTGCGTTACTTGTGTTGCTCATCTGTTTTTAACAACAATACTTAACTGTTGTTTTATAAATTTATTATATTGTCCTTTTAAGGTTCAAGAAGGCATAGATTTTCTCCTCTTCAATCTTCTTATCCTCGACTGCTTGATAGATAGAAATGGATACGTGTGGCGACGCAGCCCAAATGATCTATGTCTGATTGAAACTATGCCAATTATGAAATATGCACAGGAGAGCCAAGTACGTAGGATATTTGTTTAGTAAAGGTCGTACTTATAAATTATTATTATTCTTTAAGTGAATGGCAATATGTTTGTCTGTTCAGGAAATAATATAGTGTATGAACTGCAAAAAAACAATGTATTAAATTAAGAACAAATTAAAATTGCAATAGACATGTTCTTCCGAATATACGATACACGATGTGTTAAATTGTTTGTTTGATATCTGATGATCTGGCGATAATTTAGAAGAAATTATATGTCAATTACAACGATAAAGATCATTAAAAATAATGTAACTTCGAAGTCGTTTTTGACGAGACCTATGTGATGTGTTTTGTTTTCAGTTTTCAGAAATATTAGTGTTATACAACATACCTTATGAACGCGTGTAATTTATTAGTGTATGTTCTATACGTTGAAGTAAACACACCAAAAGCGGTCTCTTAAAGGTGTTATATGTTCGGATGATGTTCGGACATAGCTAGCGTTGACGATATTGTTAAAATAATTATCTTATTATCTTCTGCAGAGCTTAACACAACTACATTAATTTAGCTATTGTAATCGTTTTGACTTATGTTTCTAACGCACTATACTGAACATTGTAGGATATGCAGTATGCTCATCCGATATTCGATATACTGCCAGATGTTCAATGTCGGTCACCACAAGAGAGCTTCGATTTTTATTCTGGCAAAAAGAACGGTAATATTTCCTGTCAAATCATCAAACAGTCGTACAACCCCAAAGCATTAGTAGTTGTATTGCAACGGAATTATGTCAGTAGGTTACATTCGAAAACAACATAATTATTAATATAATAGTGATTAAACAACGTTTTTAAACGAGAAAAAAAAAAGTCTTCTTTCATACCGCCAAACAAAAACCTTTCATATGTTATATATAAAAGTGGTTCTGTGCAAAGAGTTGACTATTTTCTTCTGTTCAAACATGCCATGCAACTTCGTCCTATGATTTTGAAAGACTTATTTAACTCTTTAAATTAAACAATTTAACATGGACGTAACACGTTTTTGTTTTGATTTTAGTTGCAAAAGGAGTTAAAAAAAATCGTTTATGTATGTTTGTGAATGTGCGTGCGTGGATGCATGTATGCGCGTATGTGAGTGCGTGCGTGCGCAAGAACGAACGCATGCTTGTACCGGCATGCCCGTATGCACGTAATACAAGTATACATGCATGATATAAATTCATTTTTATCACCGCGATGTTTATATATGAAACAATACCATACTTTAAACGCACTGTCATCAAGTCTTTAACTAATGGATTTTTGTTGTTAAAAGGAATTCTATAAACGGTACTCCATGACTTCCTATGGATCAATTTCAAGTTATAGCAAATATTCAAGACGATATACGCCAGTGCAAGCTTTATACCTCCCTTTGTGCATTTGTAACAAAAGTAAATTTGCTTAACTCTATTATTTATATTATGCAGACTACAGACAGACAGACCAATTGTTTGACGAAGAGCAGTTCACAAGTTCGGTGGTTCAGCGGACATATCAGTATTTGCATAGGCTAGACGATGCTTGTGAGATGACAGATATAAACCCTGATACTATACATGGAACTCACAAATCGTGTTTAAGCGTGCTGCTTAGGTATTCAGTAACATACATTATGCATTTGCCCGAATGTGTTTAATTAAGGCATTTGTTAATTTGTTAATTCTATTCAAACCTAGCATAACACAGTTCTTTAAGCAAATAGCAGGAACTATAATAAATATCTTTTTAGCTCACCTGATTGCTCAGGTGAGCTTTTGGG
>VMBQ01008954.1:6443-20658 GCA_007657795.1 Dreissena rostriformis
AAGACATTCCCCCCCCCCAACGGCCAATCCGGTCAAGGGATTGATGATGATGATGATGATATATATTGGCAAATGTAACCCGATGCAGCCGACTAAGTGGGCGTGCGTCAGTGTGGCTACGAGTCTTTTATATGGAATGTGACGACTTTTTTACACACTGTTCTTAAAGTCTTCACAACTTACCACTCTTTATATTCATGCTACTGATATAAATATAGTCTTACTTCGTGTTGTTAAGATATGAGTTAACTCCCTTAATGTTTGCTCTTGCTGTTGGATCAAAGATAAGACAGTGCAACTCAAAAGGCCGCGTACGTAAACATCTCATCATAGTTCGCAACTGGATCAAGTTGTGTCAAAAATTTAGGTCACTGGGTCAAATTAAAAAACAATTACGACCGAGTTCGAAAAGGGTTCTTCTTCGTTCAAAATTAAAGCTCGTAAGAACTGTAACATTGTAAACACTCTACAATGTACATTTTTCGTGGCTTGTTTCACCTGCCTCCTGACCTGAAAGTTCAAGGTCACAATTTTAGTTCAAATGTCGTAATTGGCCATGTTCACATATTTTTTAACATAATTGAAAAAATATGTATCGCGAAATCTCAATTTTTAATTTGTCATTATTTATTGTGTGTTTTTGCATTTGCTGCCTTTTTGGGGGATATACATGAACTGGTGCATAGCACAATGATAAATGATGGAATCTACATTTTACAGAAACGATCAATTCTTGCAAGCCCAATATTATTCATCCGTATCTGATCCCTCACTCGTGTTTGTGGGTAGGAGGGACACAATACGTGGTGGCGGAGCACAGTTCGTGGATGAGAACAAACGTGTGAGGTCACAGTACGTGGGGGTGGCAGTAAGGGGACATGAGATGATATCAATACACTGCTTCAAAGCTTATAATATGTACTGTGTAAATTATAATTGTACAGAGTCATTGGTAAGTACGCCTTAAACGTACATTTTGCATTTTTTTTTGTTTAAGTCGACACATTGTTCAGGGAAAACCTAATATGGACTGGGTTGAGGTCAAACGTTGCCTTATATCAATATATAAACACACACCTAATCGAATCCATTCGAATCAAACGATTACTCATAATTGATTTTCAAGAGGACGATATCAGTCAAAGACATCGATCGGTTTTACATTAAAACGCGAATGATATGCCGAATAATGTTGAAAATAATCAGATTCTGGAATCAAAGTTTTGTATCTTTGTAGAGACAAAACTGGTGGCACATATGGTGAATCTGTCTCATTCAGCTGCAATTTACAATTTTTACTGTATAGATGCTCGGTGAAAATGAACGATGGTTATATGATGGTACTTTTTGCATTTGAACGGAGATTTTGTTTAACCCATTGATGCATAGCGTCTAGAAAAAAAGGCATTGGCAAACAGCATAGACCCAGATGAGACGCCGCATGATGCGGCGTCTCATCAGGGTCTGCGCTGTTTGCTTAAAGGAATTTCTGTAAAAAAATATTCTAAATATAGAAATAAATATACTAGACATCCCTAATTTTGGAAATAAATTGATCCAATTTAGAAGGATGGGAGAGTCCACTAGGCATAAATGGGTTAAGCGTGGAGTGATCACGGATAAGTGACACGCAGACAGACAGACTGACATTTGTGTAAAAACTATCATAACACATATTGACATATTGAAATTATAAAAATTCAGAAGCGAAAACTTCGTAATATTAGAATGTACACATGAAATAGTGTCAAATAAAAACAATAAAACAAATAATACAAGAATTTACTTTATTAAATCGAAAATAAATGCTGCTAGTAAAAAGTTACATTGTAAGAAAATACAAGAACTTAAATTTACAGATAAAATACATGTGAATGGAATAAGAATATGAATTGCATTCATTACAACAAGTACAAAAGATAAGGCACTGTTTGATACAGACTGTTAAAATAGAAAAAAACTGGTTAAATTACTAGAAGAAATAGTAATAGTCTATAATACACGCATCGACAGTTGATTTAATAAAAATCGCAATAAATATATTGCTTTGCATGTTTGAACATTCTATAAAGTCAAATCACAAAAGAATGCCTTTCACATTGGCAGCAATATTGGTAGATGAATCAAATTTTGGTTGAGGTGCACCCAAGGAACAATTGTACCAAACAAGAGCGTTCAGAGGAGCATAATATTTAAGTAAGTTGTTGGCGACGAAGAACTACGACGATGTACAATGGCTGACCATAGTAGCTCACAGAGCACTAAGAGGTGAGTTTGAAATAATTCTCGGCACGATTATTATTATTTGTTCATTTCCACATATTGAAAATCTTCGTCGACAGCTGCTACCGACAATATTAGCTACTTTATTTTTGATAATGAACAAACAAAAAGAAAAGATAATAAAACTTTTATATTTTGCAATATAATTGCGATATTACAAAAAATCTTTTACCTTATTGTCTTATTAACATAGTCATAACCTGCGATATCATTAAGGTTAATTGCTCAGTTATATCTGAAATAAAAACACTGTTTCTATGGATACTGCATATGGATAGTTGTAAGAAATGCTTACGACTTTAAATTTTCTTGTATAAAGTATTACAAAACTACAATAAATGACGACATGCAATGCATAAAAGAATAATACAGTTAAGGTTCGTGTAATCCTTGTACAGAATTTTTTTATGACTCATTGAATAAAAAAACACGATGGAAAACAGGATTTTGGACGATTCATCTCCCTTGATCTATGAAATCAACACGTGGAGGGCTTCATGTATTTAGTTTTGCATGACAACACACACCGTGTTGGTAAACATATATAATGCATAAATAATCATTAAAATACCGATTATGATTGTTAAATGTAATACATATGACTAAAAACAATATACAATCTACAAAATACACAGGATGGCTTTAGGTAAAATCTAATAAATAGTTCCAAATAGTAGTTGATCCTATTTTTAAGCACTCTTTTCACATTGCAGTAATACGCCAAAGCACTACATTAGTTACTTAAATTTACTGATATATCGCGATAAACATGTAATCCGCAATAAAACAAAAGGCTTTACATTCATTTTAAAGGAATTATGCACGGCCGGTAATAATGGGCGCCACGTCCTTTTTGCGATGCATTAATAATTGAGTCAATGCAACGTCCGAAACGGCGCTTAGGACCGGATATTTTTTAATTAAGCTTTTAAATCTTCAGGGTGAGTAGGTTTTATATGTTGTTTTGTTTTCAACATATTTCACATTATTTTAAAAATCACCATGCCACAACTTATAAATGTCATCACGTTTCCTTGGTTTGTTATTATATGATTATGTACATCTGTGGATGATTCAATCTTCGCTGAATCGCACTTCGTTGCCCGATTTTTTTAATCATGAGAAATACGTTGAAAAAACTTATAAAACCTACTCATCCTGTAGAATTATCCGTGAACATTCAAAACATCCGCTCCTTAGCGCCAACTCGGAAGAAAAAAAAGAAGTGGCGCCCGTGATTACCGGCCGTGATTATGGTAACTATTAAGTTTATATAAATATGCAATCATTCGCTTCATTTAGTACTTAAAACAAAAGTAGACATTCAAATGCAGATCATGCGTTTGTATACCAAATGCTTCATCAAATAACGCTGTTCTTAACTAGAATAGACTCTTAATTGTTCAATAGGTTTCTTCGAGTATTTTACATACAAGAATAGTGTACATGAAAAACCAAACATCGATCTATAAAAAATAAAAATATAATGATTTTAGAAATTCTTTAAAGACAATAGTATCTATAAGCATAAACCATTCTTAAAGATTAAACAAATATGAAAAAAATGTAATCCTCTCGTAATAATTAAAATGCATATTTTAATTTTAATGTGGAATGCTTTGATTGAAACCATTTTAACACAATAGGTTTTAACGACGCTTATGACAATCTACAAAAAAGAAAGATTACAGTATTTCAACATCAAGGTACACACAATGATTCTGTACATACTGTACTGAAATACTTTTTACTTGAATCTATGGTGACCTATAATCATTAATTACCTACTGCGATTGCATTTAACGTTGTTTCATTGTACACATAAGCACGTTCTTCTCACACGCTGACGTGCCATTCACTCAGTCAAATAAAAAAACGCATTTCACCCACAGCGTTGAAGTCCTGGGTATTTACTCAGTGTTTTTCGATGATTAAACCAACGCTAAAACGCGAAGCTTCTGAAATTATGCTTATTGGCTGCAAATATTCACTCATACATAATTAATTCTGCGTTGTCTGGCAACATCAATTGTCAGCAAGCTGTTATATTTGATCAGCGCAATAACAGAGCGGCTGCAGCAATTTGTCAGAAATACAACTAGACTGGTCCCCATACTTGTTCACGCGTACTATTTCGCCGACTAACCGTAAATCAGAACCAGTCACAGTGTACGTTGCTTCAAACGCACCTAGGCCGGGGTCAGTGACTATACTGACGTCATATCGTGTATTACTGCGTTTCTCTGGATTTAGGAACTGAAAGAAAGAAATCCCTGTATTTTCGGTACTCGCGTGTTGAAGTCCGTTCGCGATTTCTCTTATTTCGGTTATTTTGTTCAAGGTTAATTTGGCACACATTGGTTTATGAGCAAATTTTTCATTCAAATCTCGGACCATAACGGTTGCTAATCGTTGCGCGAGAGTTCCTTTCGAGATATCCACGGGAGTCGACGTGTAACATGCACAATAGTTCTCTGGGATCCAGGCAGCGGCACACGAGCGATCGGTGGGCAAGGGCTGGAATAGACTTATGCTACGAAGTTTGTCATCTACAAACGATTTCGTCGGTTTGTCAAAGTTTTGGTGAAGTACATCCATTAACGTTTGATGTACATCAAACGGTGTTGAAAGGCGTTGGGTATTAATTTCCAGATTGTTTGCTATGTTCGGGTATCTGTTTCTCATATGTTCAGGGATCACTATATACATCATAGGCATTCGATCCTCGATTCGGCCAACAAAAGTGTTTCTTATTTCATCTATTCTAGCACCATGATCGCTGAAGAAAACCAGGACGGTGTTGTCCAGATGTCCATCAGATTGCATCCATTTAAAAAAGTTCAAAAAATCATCGTCACCATATGCAAGGAAATTCGGATATTCATGGCACAACTCTACAAGAAACGAGAAAGATAACTTTCTTTGCTTTTTATATGTGGTCAAGAACTGTTTGAGGTAATCTATCATTACAACATGCTTTGGTTTATCCTTGTAACACAGACTCGAACCACCACCCTGCAACTTCACGTTCTTGTTTTCCAAATACAAAAGTACGGGACTTAGTTTGTTCCTTAGTTTTTCCAGTTCAGCCATGCCGAGCCAAAATGGCCGCATGTAGTGGTTGGTCGGGGAATTAATGAAACCCCTCGTCAAGTAATTGAATGTTCCAACATGCGGCATATCCTCGGCGTACATCGTGACATAGCCTCGTTCCGAGAAATTCTTCCACATGAAGGGGAAGGGGTCAAAAGGGTCGATGGTGTAGTCGGAAATGGGAACCTCCTCCGTCCATACCCTACGTCCGGTCAGAAGGGGTGTCAGATTTGGAAGCGTGTTCTCTCCGACCTGGTCAATAGAAAAAAACACGTGTTGAATTGAAATGTTTTGTGTCGTTGTTTTTTCGTAAGTTGGGTAACACAATCTTGCCTAATTGGAACGATATTACTAATAAGTAAATTTACGAGCCATTTTTATATCTCTATATTTTTCATTTTGTGAATATTTACCAATTAAGCTCGTGTATCGTTTAAAATACATACTTGACCACTGTGTTGAATGGACTGAAGCTAACCCGAAATCGAAAAATATCATGTGAATGTATGTGCTCTATATTATTACAAGACATTATCATATGCACTGTACGACAAAGATAGTTAAAGTTACAGAATTTCAAAAAAAAAATATATATTCCATACGCTTAAGCAAATTCAGGTTATTTATCAATTTAAAAAAGACTACCAATACAGTTGAGCCTCGCTCTGTGAAAAGGGGGTTGAATGCATGTGCGTAAAGTGTCGTCCCATATTAGCCTGTGCAGTCCGCACAATCAGGGACGACACTTGCCGCTTGTACGAAATTTTTTGTTTACAGAAAGTCTCTTCTCAGCAAAAATTAAATTAAAACGGAAAGTGTCGTCCCTGATTGTGCGGACTGTACAGGCTAATCTGGGACGACACGCACGTGCATTTAACCCCATTTCCACAGATCTAGCCTCAGTTACATTCATTCTGTTAGTTGTAACATTCAAGCTACAACAACAGGCGTGCACGTATTGACTACGATCTGCTTATGGAATATACCGCAGATTTTCTAAATATGGATTCTGTCATTCAATAAAATGCCGCCGCATTGTCGGTGATAAACGTGGGAATCGGGTGAAATTAAGTGAGAAACTTCCGGGAAATATGAGAACAAGTTCAGCTTATTAAATTCCAACCGGCATATAATACATTTGTTATATATTATCGATGTTAATTGTTCTGTTCAAAGTTTTTAGTCAGGAGTGCTATTTTGGTTGTTTCAATATAATGCATGCATTCTTTTTGTGACTCTATGACAATTGTTGTCAAAACTGTCATTTTCCCAAATTGTGGAAAAGTCCCTTTAGAACATAATAACCATAAAGAAACTGACAAAACCCCACAATTCTGAGGGGAAAAGGATCAGCGCTGTGCGTAGTTGATTGATCTGTTAAAATGCAAACTTGTGGAAGAATCGCGTTTTCGACTTGTATAATATTGAACGGAGATAATAATAAATTTCCATATTGACATTATATTTTATTCATCACTTGTCTTAATTTGATCGGATTGTGCCGCTTAAACTTTCAATCAAAAGGTTAACATAAAGCAATATACTGCAGCTGTATTTGAAATATAATAGAAAAAGCTATATAATTGCAAGACCATTCAAGCGGCACAAATGTTATCTCTCAGCTTGTTTCAAATGCAAGAAAAGCATTTAGAAATAAAGTAGTTATAGTTGAACAATTTTACAAAAGTATAATGAAAAAAAAAATATACCGGCATTACTCAAGCGAAACAAATATCCATGTATTCGTTTTAAATTTGCTCAATATTTTGTTTTGATTCACACAGCTTTTAACATAACATGCTCTTTTGTAAATTGTGTTTAATTTACTCGTGGATCATTGAATTTGAGGAACAAGGCCTTTGTTTAAAATGCGTATCTCGACCATGATTATAAATTTACATCTGTGCATCAACGTGTTTTATTTAAATTCAAATTACATTCATTTTAATGCAAGTTGATGTCAGGAGTTAAATCCAACTTCAAGCGAAAATCGCATCATCAATACAATTGAAATGTGTTTCGGTGTTTGTGAAATCGATCATAAATATCGTATTTGGGGATTTTCAATCGCGCGGGTTCGGAGGGGGGGGGGAAGAGTTCGTACATGGAGCTGACTAAGTGAGATGAGTTGTTACTGAATAATACCATGGCGAAAATGAAGTATAGTGCTTTTTGTCATATTGTACTGTACATAATTTGTTTTATGAGGGATAATGAAATTTTAAGAACCAAATTTTTGAAGGTCATTTTAAGTTTACAGCTTAGTGGTAGAGTGGGGGTCATTTGGATGGTTTTATAAGAGCCATTTGCGAATGAAATTATATAACAAAATTAAAAAAACAAAACGGCGATATTTTGGCAACAGGTTTAAGCTTTTTACGCAAATTATTTGAAGCTAAAAGTCAAATATAATTATCTTAATAGCGAAAAACCACGGAATACAATTTTCTAGCGATTTTTTCCGAATAGTTGGAATTACAGGGTGTTCCGTTTGGGCCAAACAAAATAAATTCTGTGTTTCGGGCAACCCGACCCTACCTAGCATAACCCCGCCGACCCTAAAGTTTTAAAGGGTATATAATAATAAAAAAATAACTCAATCCCTACCCTACCTAGCTTTTTTGAGACTGTTGCTCTAAACACAGAATTTTTTTGTTTGGCCTTGGGGAAAATTCCATGACACTGGGGAAAATTCGTGTGGGGAAAGGTTCGATATTCGGCGGGTCTCAAAGACGGTAAAAGACAAAAACCGGGGAATAGACTGAAATACTACAGTGAATGTCGCTGTAAAACGTCAATAGATCTGAGTAAATGACACTATTTATAACCATGAATCAGAGTGTCGCGAACTAATATTTGAGAGAGAAATACTTCATAGAAACTCCTAGGGAAAAAGTTACGAGCTCTTAATTACATTCATTATTGACAAATACTATAGCCCATTCCCTGCCTCGGCTGCAGATAGAAATAGCGTTAACAGTGCTGTTATGATCGGTGATAAATAACGGCAGTGAGAGCGAGTAAATCGATGGTCTGACGGCAAATAGCTACAATGAAGTGTCAGATAAATGACCCTAAGGATCCAGAGATGTGCAAGTTATGAGAGCAGCATATGATTGCAACTGGAAGCATTGATTTTAACGGGAGTGCAATGCGCTTCCTAGTTTCAGTTAATAGCAAGGACGCATATTACAAAGGTCGTTCGTGGTGTTTGTGTGGTTTATTGGCGAACGTCTGATAATAATGTCTTTTAAGTTTTATTTTTTAAATGTTCCTGACATAGCCTACTCCAATTATTTCTTTAGCATGAATTTACATACTGGCTCAAAAGAACAACCTCAGAAATAAGACAGACGTCATTATGTCAAAACAACATAAACTTTTAATTTTCCAAGATGTGATTGACCCCTCTGTTTGCGAACATGCAGTACTATTTAGGATGTATATGATGATAAATGCGTGTATAAATGTAACTGACCAGGCTAGTTTTGTGTGCTTTAAAGCTATTATGTCCTTACAGTTATTGACAATACGTTTGGCGTTTTGGAAAGGTTTCACATCTATCATACCTTCATGTAACCTTTAAAATCGTAGGCTCGTAGTTCTTCCGTTAAGAACCTGATCGTCCTCGGCAATTTCCGTATAGACGTGGATCGGGACACGGAGTCGATTCCGAACATGAAGACACTCAGTTGATCAGCGGATTCTTCTTGCACTGGGACGCTGCGTTTAGTGACTTCCTTCTCAACATGTGTGATTAACTTATCGAAAAGGACTTTCCCACGTAAATCTTTGCATGTTAAATGAAAAAAATCCGAACTGACTTTATGTGGTGGTTTTATTGGCATTGGTGGCTCAAAAAACACAGACATGTCATCTGTGTGTCTTCGCAAAATGCGGTATACGCATTCAATTTGCTTCTCATCTATGTTCATAATGTTCAAGGCACTTGTGTTGTAACGAACCACTCCATTCTCGTCTGCGTACAGAACGACCGGGGACGTGTCGCAGACGAGTGGAGCCGGGTCCCAAACGAACTTCATTATTGAGGGATCGAACGGATTGAGATTGGGGATAACACAGGTACTACTCACATTCGAATGCTTGAAAATATAGCGCACCGGAAACGTCAGTTCCAAATACAAGAAAGGCACTACGAACAGCAATAGGGTCCAAACAGTAATTTTCGTAAGCCTTGCTCTCCTGCATATTAGGCGCATTGTTGCGAACGAGCGCTGCACAATAGATTACCATCCGTCCTTGTGTTGCACCACGGACTCTAGATTAATATACAATCCGTGGTTGCACCATATGTTTACTCCAGATTACCATCCGTCCTGGTGTTGCACTCTGTTTACTGTACTATTTACTCCGGTCTTACACCTGCCTGAAAAATAAAACCCACACTGAAATCACATCGCGATATTTAGTTCTCTCTACAAGACTATGCTATTGCCACAACAACCACACATTTAAACTCCTCATACCCTTGAATACCAGAAACAGGTCTATTTATATCGATGTTATTACGATCCGAGAGCACTCTCATTATCACAGCGAAGTTCGCAAAGCCCTGAATGTAAGCGCAGTATTTCCACTTATTCTACTTATTCCCTGTGATTGACTGTTACTGTCTACAAAGCATGCCGTCTAGAAACACATCTATTTTCTCGTCTGCGCGTTCATACTACGCACTAGCTCGCTCTCAGTATCAGCTACGATCATCAGCAACAATAATTACAACAGAACTGAGTGACGTAAGCGTGACAAGCTGTTGAGATTACAGCTTCTACATAGACTAAGTATCCAGAAATAGCATCACCATTGCAACATGCGGCGACGGTTATCTGTCATCATAAACTCCCATCGCTAGCGTAACAGCTAATCAAAGCTCGGTATATTTATCACAGCACCTAGTTAATTACGATGCTGCACACTCTTTTCGGCGTAGCTGTCTAACGCAGGTATTGGCCATACTCGACCTGTATAATTGTCCCATAAATTCTTGCAAAACAAANCCTGCTTTTATGTGTAGTACAGCGTTCATAAAATTGTCATTCTGCATGGGCTACTATGAAAAGTAAAGGGATGCAGCAGTGCGTTTTGCAACCATGTAAACTGGGTATTTACTATTTAGCGTGAAACTGGTTTATCGGGTACAGCAGTTTAACACTTAACTCTCGAACTCATTCAATACAGCGCGTGTGTGTGTGTGTCCCTTTATATTTGACACATTGTCAGCGCAAAAACGTTTATGCTTATTTAAAGGCTATGTTCTCATATTAAACAATTACTTCCATATTGTATTGCGTGCAGCATTATTTTTTTATGTTTTTTAACTATAAATACATTATCAAAAGTGTCTGATAATGGAACATGAGTCACAAAAACTGCCACCTATATACCTACCAACACAATCATCATGCACATATTTCTTGTTTATTATAGACGATTGTAGTGGACTAGGTGTGATAAGACATAGCTGGGAATTTACTGAACCGTATCGCCGATTAAAATGTGTTTTCAAAATTTTTCCAGTAAATGAGTTCAGAACCTTGCTGCGCGCATTCAGGCTGAACTTGCTCTCTGTATCTCATATTTCTGGGGTTAATAACAAATAAAGACAGAGTAGAATGGGACAGGTAAGTGGTAAGTCAGAAAGAGTAACCTCTATCTAGCCACTGCCGGATAATACGGATATATGTTTGCTGCTGGGTATTTGAAAAAAATACTGCAATCTAATAGAAATGTACATGCATATTGGCTTTTTGTCTTAAAAAAAAATTGGCATTAAGTAAAACAAGATATTTCAGCGGACCATATACTGTGTCTTATATGCATAACAATCTACGTACATGTTTACATGATAGCCATGTAGGTGGTATAACAGGTCTAGGTCTATAATGAAATTAAATTCGATGTCATTGGCCTTCTTAAACCTATGATTACTTCTTATATACCATAACATTAGTTTAAATGGTTCCCAATCCATATTTTTCTTTTTGCAATCACCCGTTTGGAGGGGGGGGGGGGGGGTTNTGTTTGACTCAAAAGGGAGTTATCGGTACCCTACTCTCTAGGCAGTTAATGTTTGGAGTTACAACATATTTCTCGGAATCAACGATAAAGTCTTCATTTTCGGTGGAAATGAATCAATAATTTAACAAAACCAAATATCAACATAACACAAAATATAATAATATCAAGATGTAGACATTTTAGACGAAAAAGCAACAAAACAGCAATGAACTTATTTTACAAACAATAAGTTCAAGTGTGCATTACGTCCTTATTATAAAATCAGACGTCATACAACATATACATTCCCGCCGAAAACGCACAGTCGTAGCGATTATATTTAATTATTTCTTTAAAATGGGAGCGTAGAGATATGATAATGCGAAAAACAGGTTGATGTCCTAACGTGTTGTAATATATCAGGTGGGAAGCCTCGCCGTAATTTTATTCAAAACCTCACCGGATATACATGTATTACAAAACAATAGGGCGGTAACCTGTTAGTCTCTATATCAATGTATTGTTCACAACGCGTATAAATAAAGTATTATTTAGGCTATTTCCATTACTAACGTTTATAAAAGATGTAGCTATAAAACAACACGTTTGTCCTTTAATTTATGCAGCCGCGAGAAGACAGATGAGATAGAACACAACTCTTTGTCAGATTGGATATTAATGACAATTACTAAATGCCGACATATTGTTAATATACGTGTTACAATAGACTGGTGACCTTACCTAACAGCATTAGTAACGACAAATAGAATACGTTACAAAATATCAGTACGGATTCGTCAAGGCTGAGCCCATTGGTTGGCAATTATATATGTGGTTTTTCAGAAAATACGTATATGTTCCGTGAACTGGCTGCCTTAAACATATATCCCTACCCAAAACATACAAAACAACACTCACCCAAAAGAAAATCAGATAATCGAAATTGCCGAACATATGGTGTTCTTGTTGTCTTTTATATAAACACTTTTCGATTGTTCTGCAACCAGTAAACACATTACAGGAATGAAAAATGTGCGTTATGCACATAAAATGTGCGTGATGCACATTTATTATTATTATTATTAATATATTGTAATTATATCAAACATACATCCTTTTCATATTTGTTCAAATACAACAAAGGGCTACGAATACCATAACAGCCGCTGCACATGTAAATAATCCAACTGTTTTGAGCCTCGTGCTGGCTGGCACATACAATTAATTATTATTGTACGAGAAAATGCATTGGTAGCTTATACGTATACGTTTTTGACATATCTTTAGCCATACATATGCAACTCCATTTCTTTGCGGCGCGTCATCTATTTCCACGACCGTATAAACCTTGAATCTAAAGTAACATTAAACGGCGACAGATGTTTTATCGCATGTATATACATAGCAGAAGAAAAAATATACAACGGACGTCATTATTTTGTGGCGAATAGTACTCAATATTTTCGCAAAATATGTTGTTCTCTGCTAAAATTAAGTGTTTCGCCGGCATTGTGTTATTCTTCCTGTTTCTGTCGATTAATAACGGCATCAATGGACTGGTTCTAAACAGACATCATTTTTTTTAAAGAACATCGTTGGAAAAAAACATACCCCGTCTAAACATAATGTGTACATTCTTGTTTTGAATCTGACAATTATTTTGAAAATTGTAATTTTACCCAACTGTGAGCGAGTCCCTTTAAATGACAATTTTAACAGTGTATTAACAAAAGATTTGAGCCAAAGGCTATTACATAACAACACGCTTACTATGTTTTCATCATATTACGTTCTGGTGGGAGGGAAAGAATGGGACAACGCGACAATTGCAGCATATTTTACTAAAACGCCTCGGGTGGCTGTTATGTAACAAAGCAATACATGTATCAACAGTCTGGTGCAATTAATGTGACAACCCATCTGTCTACCAATACAAGGGATTGAACGTACACGATGCATCAGTGGGGTTTTAGCGCGATAACGATGTCTTTATAGTAAAGATGTTTTTTTTTTATTGTATTGTTTTCAAAGAAGCAGTTTATTTTCAACCGGGTGAGTGCTTCCATCAGAATATAAGAATGTTGAACATTACTAATATATTGCCAAAATTTAGACATTGTTTGTTCACAGGAAAACGAACTAGTAAAATAAAAACATTATTGAATGGAAAGTTTGTCGGCATGAGGTTGATGTTGACTGTTACACGTAGATTTTTTTCTGTGTTTAAATACAATCAATATCACGAAAAGGGTCCTAATTATGTGCATGTTTATGTGGTTTGTATGTTTCGAACACAAACCTATCTGTTCGTTGTTATTGTTGCAGTTTTTGTAGTAGCAGAAATAAAACAGTTTAAGTAGTAGTAGGCTTAAACGGTAGATCACATAAATACTTGAACAAGAAACCGTCGGAGACGGGTGATGCTCCCCAAAGTGTTTTTTTTTTGTCACAATATTGCACTATATATTCAGATAAAAGGAAACGTCTTGAGGGGCATAACTTTGGACAAAATAATACGATGGATGGTTTAGCAACTTAAAAATTTCAAAGGGCCATAACTCTCTAAATAAATCATCTAACCAGAACCCACTAATAACATGCGCATCTCCTCAAGGTAGTTAAGCTTCCCATAAAGCTTCATTGAATTCCAGTCAGTAGTTCGGGAGAAATAGCCCAGACAAGAATTGCACTATATGTACAGTTTATAGAAAATTTCAAAGGGCCATAACTCTGTGAAAAATCATCCGACCATAACCGGCTGATAATATGCACATCTCCTCTTGGTAGTGAAGCTTCCCATAAAGTTTCATTGAATTCCCGT
>VMBQ01008955.1:0-34321 GCA_007657795.1 Dreissena rostriformis
TTATAAATAAAATATTAAAAAATATTTAAAAATCGGTATATAATTACGGATCGTCATCTTTATAGGGCCTTTAAGTAGGCGTTACATTTACACATTGCAACCTAACTTTGACGGAGCGTGTGACAGTGCTAGGGACTAAGCGTATGTTCCCGTTTGTACATGAAGACATATGTGTAATGTTCATTTTATGCATGACCATGCTCAAAATTGTATTAAATGATCATTCTATTAAATGGTGCATTTTGGTTATAAATTTTAAATAGATAACGCTGTGTATAAACCAATTGAAATCATACCGGATGTTGCTATTTTGTATTTGATTGTAGTTTGTTGTTTAACGCAGAGCATCTAGATGGCGAGAAAGACCAAACCACACAGTTGTAGTTTATTGTGTAATGGCACCTCTTGTCAATGTCATTTATATATCAGCTGATAGAATAATTAAAAGTTACCCCCGAATCGCATAACGAAGTTACAAAAAAAAGTGTTTCATTCACAACTTTTAGGATGTTTTATTTTAAACCGTTGAGATATGTAAGTTAAATGTAAGTTATTGTTGTATCATGTTGTCACTGTGTCACAAATTGATCTTAGTTTTACACAAATATTTCGAATAATTCATCAAAAACAATGCAACATTTATTTAATGCTTTCCGGTGGTTTATAGAGAAATATCAGTGAATTAAAACTGATAATTTCACTGTTTCAAACAATGAAAATTATCAGTGAATATTATCGATAATTTTCACTGTTAACTGTGAAATGACGTCATTAATTTGACGAAATACGTCATTATCCCAACGCCATTCTTTACTTAAACTCTTTAACAATGTATATAAACTGT
This sequence comes from Dreissena rostriformis, assembly GCA_007657795.1. Lineage (NCBI taxonomy): Eukaryota > Metazoa > Mollusca > Bivalvia > Myida > Dreissenidae > Dreissena > Dreissena rostriformis. The sequence continues at coordinate 845 of VMBQ01008955.1, forward strand.
GAAAAAAGCTTGAAATAAAAAGAAAATTTGTTGGATTCGGTGGATTATCGATTTTAATTCACGAGTGATCATAGAAAATATATTTTCACTCTTGGCTGCGCCACTCGTGAAAATATTAATTTCTATGATCACTCGTGAATTAAAATCGATAATCCACCGAATCCAACAAATATCCTCTATATATTCAAATGAATTGCATTTAAATTCCATCCCACTTGTATTCTAGCTTGTAAGCAACTCATTTAAATTCCATCCCACTTGTATTCTAGCTTGTAAGCAACTCATTTTATAAAAGTTTTAAAAGTGGTTTAATTTACCGTAAGTCGTAATAATGTGCTTTACGAAATAAGGACGTTTCTTCTATTTGATATCTAGTAATGGTGAGTGAAAGTATTTTTCATATTACTTACCCTAGCAGATACTGTGAATTTAACACATGCTTGTTTGTGAAAGGAAAAGGTCTCGTTTTAAAGTGAATTATTTAGTATTTCTTACCTGTTTACATCTTCTCAATGCCTAGATTGATTTAAAATACAATGTACATGTATATTACAATCTCACAATGACTTATTCACCGTCATAGGAAAATGTCATATTTGTCATGTGTGATTATTTTTTCTAGAGCTCCGTTTTTGAAGTCAACCCCATTGCCCTTCTTCAACACGCCACTTTGTCAATTCATACAGTGTGCCGTGCCCAAGTCTTTCACTTACAAACCTATCCAAATCGGTGTATAGGTGTATATTTTCACATGTTAAGGATATATCTACATTATATTAGTATGCTTTATTCTTGTCTCGTGTGTATTTCCAGGGAATACATTATTCATTTCGCATGCACACGACACATTTTCGATGTCAACAGTAATTTTGCAATATGAAAATAATGCTATATTTTGTATAGCATCGACTGCAAAATACCAATTGTAGTTTGGCAATAAAACTAGTTCCAACAAAATTGTGATAAAAACATCTAACTATTAATCATTTGTAGACACACCATTTTTAGCATTCAATGATCTGCAGTGAGTTATAAAGGTTTGCAATTCGCACCGTCGTCCGGATTGAGAATTAAATATAAATTTATAGATACAAATGTAATCTGTGTTTCAGTGTAACCTAAAGATTCTTTAACATTATTGTGTTTCCTAAACTGCTTAAATTGTAATCTCAACATTCGGTAGACATTTTCTCGGTTTGTACACTGTGCATATGTAGTTACATTCGACTGTTTTCGTAATATATTCAGATATCAACAAAACGTTGATAAAACGGACGTTTTTCGCAAATAACAAGAATTCGAGCTTTCCATATTTCTGAAGTCCGTTCTTGGCGTTATACATCGACTTCATTTTTTTGGCTGTTTTCTCATGTGTTGTTATTTCCCTTATTAAATAGATAGCTCGTTAATTGTTTATGTGAGTCCAAAGTCCAGAGCTTTATTTCAATGACGCAGAGGTGTACGCGTAGAGCATCAGATAGGAAAACTTAAAACGTCTATAAACAGAACGAACTTACCCTGATATGTGCAACGAGTTGGTGAAAACGTAGCAAATGTTTTTTAATGACCTGAGATGGTTTCTCCGGATAGAATAATCAAGGTATCACGCAGTTTAAATGCAACGTAGAAAACAACTTCTCAAGTTTTAACGATGCCAATCTGACAAACTACGACAAAATATACAATTTACGGCTTATATGTGTGTGCAGGGTTAATCATATATAATTTACTGTGATTAGGTATCATTTACTTGAATTTCGTGGTTAACCTTAACTAACTGATCCTTTAACGTTGTATAATGTTCATGCATATATTGGTTCAGATGAAAAACTGGCCACGACATGCCAGCCGTTTTACCAATGTAATACCCACGTGCCCATGTGGATGCAAAGCAGTCATCCGACCATCCCCGGGCAGACTGTAGACGGAGTCGTATGCGCACCGACCACTGCGACGGGCGGATGTGCCGTGAACGACTGTATGTTTAAACTTCAAATCAGAGTGTGTATACGCGCTTAGTAAAACACTCCATATCGAATTTATATCAAATATATTGGCCTTAGATTTAACCAATATTGTTTAAAAAGCTAATTTGAAAAATGTTAAATGCTTTCAAAATCACTAGCCCTATATTATTAAAATAAATGGGTTAGCGTGTATAATTCCTACATATTTGATGGCATTTCCAAAGTTATGAAGATCACGATAACACCTATTTTTATTCGAAGGTGAAAATGTGCCAGAACTTCTACGCATATTACCTTGTGCCTGCCCCAGGATGCCATATGGCCTACTGCGCAGGTAACTGCTATACGAAGCACACCATAAAGAAAAACATAACTTGATTTAAATTGTTTTTTTCCCGAGAGTATCGCTAGATAAACATTTGTCAGAAGGATTTTTTTCGTATATTTTATCACCAAGTTTTACTATAAACACAATATGAGAAAAAAATACAAACCTTATTCTTGTTCCTGTAGGGGACAAGACGCCATGCCAAGTCCATCAAACGTCCCCCACAGAATTCGAACCTGGATGTGTAGGTATGCAACATATTGGGACTTGTTGTTAATTAAAATAACACTTACTATGAGTATCAGTGATATTTTATAATTATAATTGTATTGAACTCATATTTTTTGTCTAAAGATGTGAACACATGTTTATGAAACATTGAAGTTGTTTACTTCTGGAGTTATACATTACATCTTTCCAACCAGATCCTGACGGGTAATTCGCCAAGCGGCAACCCGACGTCGTTCAAGTTCCAGTGTGAAATAAACTTTGACCCCGCTCGCAATGACGTTGGCTTTGACGTCACGTTTTTGTTTGACGGTCAGCCTGACCCGAAGGTTCGACCTGTGACAATTTTCGGCGCGTCGTGGACCGCCGACCTTGATCAGATGCAGCTGATCGGACACATGGGGCAGACCGTGAGCTATTTGTCTTAAGACACATATGCAAACAATGTCTTAATTTCAGCAACGTGCTCTTCATGAATTTATTAAGTCATTTTCGAAGCAGACTATGCTTACTTTTTCGCATTTATTTAATTATTGACATTATAATATAATTCGTGAGCATTCATCTTAATTGTAGGTAAGCTGTAAGGTACGATCGTATATCCTCCACCCGCCTCCCTCCATTAACGGAACGCATTACAAGAGCCCGTACTTAGCTAGTAACGGTTACTGGGCTGGGATAAGGGTAGGTGAAACAAATGCAACAATCAACCATAGTTGCGTGTATATCATATTACTGTATGTCAATATCATACTGACTAATCGTTTGCTTCAGAACCGAGAATTTGATTTGAAATCAAAACAAGAAGCCTATTAAAGTCACTTTTGCTACATTTGAGAGGTTAAAAGATAATTGACATAAAAAACGAATATCGAAACATAATATTTAATACCTCCAGCATTAACCAAATGTGAAGGAGGGAATAACCGGAGTTAGTATCTAGTTTGGTATGTGTGTTTGTTGGTTAATGTTTTATCATTCTTTTCCTTCGAACATCTCCTTGAATTCTTGTTCTAAAAACATGAAACTTCTAACTATTCGCATTCAAATAAGTAGTAGTACGGGACATCTAGGATTGTTTAATTTTGACCAGCGTCCCATTTTCATAAAACGATGGTAAGTTGATGAACGCAATGCACAATCGTGGTCGTATTTACTTTGATAATAGGTTAAACGAACGCAATGATTCCTATGTAATAATAACATTATTTAATTAAAATGCTCTGGAATAACTTGCATAGATGAAGGTAAGTTAAACTTTTTTTAAGCATTGTGCTATTGTTCAACTGGTTTAAGGCAAATGACATTTAATTTTGAAAAAAAATGTATATTGCACAGGTACATTGCCCTTTCCTATTTTTTTTTAGTTTTGCGCGCGTTCATACATTCACACATTTTTTTTTAAATTTAAGGTCGTGTTTAGTTTTGTTTAATGAACATATTTTGTCATGTCCAGGTTGATAAAGACCGCTTGCTGGTGAGAGAAAAGAACCCACCTCAAACCCTGGCGATGTATTCCACTGTCCCTATAGTCTGCCCACCCCCGCATAGCGCCACGATATCGAGCTAGAACCAAGGAATAATACGAGTAAGATTTGTAAAATATATGATCCAAATAAGCACAAAAAACAACACATAAACTTTCGAAACTTAAAGCTGACATAAGAAAAAATCAATAGGCGATTACTTTCATTATTAACATGAATGCAACGCACTTAAAGATGTTAGAAAACAATTAATTGATATTGTTCCTAACAGTTGTTGCGTGACTTGTTCTAATAATGCTATTTGGATCAAATTTAGCCACGCCCGGGTTTCGGTATACCGGTACTGAAAAAAAAAATAACATACAAAAACTACTCTCAAAATGATAATTCAGGTGAGCGGTAAATGGTGTATTGGCACCTTCTTGTTTTAAAGTGTCTAACTGTCAAGCAGACTCATCAATTGTTCGACAACACCACCGTAAACTTACTGTCAGGTGTTTATATCAGATAACAAATCATCGCAGTTTTTGTTAATAGGTCGAATTGAATACTTTGTAATGTGACTTAACTTTGTTTCATGTATATTTTTGAGTTTTTCATATCTACTAAAACGGCGAAAATATGTATTTACCAAGTGATCCAATTAATCTGCAATCTGTCCTATAATTTCATGGTTTTGACGCAATCATATAATTGAGTCGTGTTCCTTGATTCGCATTCCACCTTGAAACGTTGGTGTTCTTTTTCAAACGTATTGCTGTTCTTTTTTCTACTACTATTTTAATAAAACATTGGAAGAACAATTGTTATTTACATAGCCATAAAGCATTTAGTTCGAAGGAACTACCTTATTTTCTATGTTGTACAATAATTCGTGCATTTATATATACACAACTTATATTAGAAAACATTAATATGTAACTTCTCGAATTATAACCTAGATGGCATCATGATCGCTGATAACTGTAAAGTGACGTTCACTCCTGACATGTGGAACAGTACAACGAACCGTGCGGAGACCACTTTCCAGGTCTCTGCTACCCGAGATGGGAAGAATGACAAGGACAAGGAGATCTACCTACACTTCAACCCCGTCGCTTCAGTGGATGCCTCACCAATCTTTGTCAATTATCAAGTGCCTCTCGTTCAGGTTTGAATAGATTTTTTTTTATTAATCTGTGCATATGTCATTCTCAAACATACTCTTTTCTAAATACTGCAATCCACTCTGGCATATGAAGTATACTATTTTGTTTCGATTTAAGATCCGTAAATTCTCAAAATAAACGAATACTTCGTAAAATACCCCATAAAAACAGTGTTCATTATAGCAATAGCAAAAATTTCAACGCTACATGTGGTCCGGTGAAATTGATATAACGAGATACAAAATGCTCGCTTTTATTGTTTTTGTTGGAAAATATATTCCATTTGAATCTCTCGCGACGGTATCCGAACATTTACGAGCGAACGCGAGATTGTCTTCGGACAGCGTCGGAAGCATGACGTAATTGGCCGTTATCTACTGGAGTTTGAAAAGAAGGTGACTTGCATTCATAAATAGCTTGTTTACATTTCAAAGGTCATTCTTACGAGTTCAATTATTAGATTATCTTTCATACGTTTACTCATTTAAACCGCGTTTACTGTATTGCTTTGTTTATGTAATTGAAATAGTGTGTATGCTATCGCGTGTACAGTCAACTCACCAATAGGGGGTCACACCAATAGGGGGTCACTATCGCGCATTTCATGAAAAAGTATAATCAAATTAAAAAACAATTGTTGCATAGTGTGTCCCTTGGATAAATGTACTATTTTACAAATTTGTGAAAAGATGCTCCAACTGTTGATCTGACAGGGGAGATAATGCTGTAAACAGCGATCCTTTATTGGCGATAGTGAGTGCTTTTGTGTACATCATTTTATTATAGGTAACAATTATTTATTTTCAATGAGACCCTTTTTCATCTGAAATATGGTTAAATGACAGAGTTATAAACTGTTTATTTTAAAGTTTGTGTGATCATATGATATTTTTTCATTGGTCATTTTTGCAACAAATCAGAAGTGTATGCGGCAAAATAATAATATAGAAAAATGATATAATAGTATGTATTTTAACATCTTGTCATACATACACAAACGCCAAAAGGACAAAATTCTAATGGAAATATTTAACGTTTTTTGGCATGTGATTCTCTATTGGCAAGTTGATAGTACCCGGCTCTAAAAGAACTGTGCAATATAAGTATTATAGTACCGTGATAATAAATATGAATAGCTTGAATAAATTATGCAAATAAACACGCAAATCGAATGAATCCGATCCCGACTTGAGATCATCCGTTAAACAAAACAGATGACATTGTGAAACGATTTTTAGATGCTATTTTACGCCAATGATACTTGTTTTAGGTTCTTCATATTGTAATTCACATGCGTATGGCACTTGTTGTTGTTGGAAGTTTTAATATAGCATAAAAGTCCTGGGCAGTGTTTACAGATCTTTAAATTCTTGAGATGAGGGACAACAAAAAATAGTAAATGTTAAATGTTAATAACCCTTGAGATGTGCAGACGACACAGATACATGATCTTAACTTAATGGATTACTATTAAAGATAGCTGTCATATCTTTATTATATTTAATATTATTAATTATTTAATATTATTTATTCACGTTTAAATGACCATTGTAGCCATACAAACGTCTAAACGCTTAATACATACATGTATGCGATATTCAATTAAATATGTAAATTAGTGGTGCCACTAGTTCTATGTGCAAAAAAAAAGACAATACAACATTAGCAAATTGTTATGTTGCACCAACACCAATCAACGAAAGACAGACCAGGTATTTTCCCCAAAATGTCTCGTATTTTGCTGGATTTCAAAATCATACTTTATTTGTATTTTCGATCATGTTTATTACATGTTAAATAATACTGGTTTACACACCAGAGAGCGCGCACATATACAATTTTGGATATTTTGCACTAACAAGTAATTTACAAGCAAATTATGAGATCAAATTGACACATGAACAATATGTTTCTATACAAACCGCGTCAAATCTTTCTTTGACTATGTAATTTCATTATATAACTTGAAGATCACGGACGGAAACATCAAAACAGGCACGTGCTCGTGCACCCAAGACCCACACTGCAAGACATTCGATGCTCCTGGCCAAAAGTATGCTTAATAGGTTATCATATCTTTGTGTGATGGAGGTTATACAAAGTGTCAATTCTGCATAAAATGAACAAAATGAACAATCCCGTAGAGGATCATGCAACGCTCTGCATTACACTTTATACTCTTGAAAACGCTACAAAGTTTGCTAAATGAAGCATGATTTAATATTGTTGGATTTACACAAGCTTTATATTCAAAATGTGGCACACAATTGTATATGTTTTCTTTTTCATAAATATCGTGTTTTGTGCTAACAGTTAGTTTTTTAATTAATGTATTAGTATAACGAAAGAGTGCCGAATATTGTTGTTGGCTGCTTGGTGGTGAAATGCTAGTAATGTTGACCTACGTGCTTTGTTGCATTATGTTGTGTTTGACTGCGAGATAAGAATGTGTGAAACCACTGTTATGATATTTTACCATATGATATGCTTTACTACTTTTATGGTGAACAACGCTAAAGCCTTATATCTTTTTTAGTTTGGACTACTATTTGGCTGGAGAATTCATCATGTTTAAAAGTACCAGCAGGAATTTTGAGGTAATTGTTTGTTTTATTTAAGCGAAAAGATTGAAAACAATAGTAATTAATCATAATTATAAGAAACGCCGGAAAACTATTGATACATTTTTCACGTTTGTAATTTCACGTTTGTAATTTCACGGTTGGGTATTGAATAAAGTGTGGACTCTCCGAAAACGAATGTAGTTTTTTTCGACATCATGGGCAAATTTGGAATGAGGCAATTAAAAAGCACGATTATATTGGATGTCTCTTACCTTTTATTTATCAGATCACCTCACTGAATTGTTGTGAAGGCACCACAGTATTCAGGATGATATACTATATGTGCTTGATGTAACGTGTTTGTTATATGAAAAGTCCAACAGTTCCCCAGTTGTTGAATTAAATACGCCATCAATAAACAATTTACTTTACATCAGAGAGAATTAATATAATTGTCAAAGTAATTACACAAATTCTAAATCACCATAAGCATACAATTACTGAGTTTGTATATACGTTTATTGTAAGTAAACGGCAACATTGATTTAACATAAGTCTGTTAATTAGCCCACAGTCAAATCTTTACATCAATAGACGCAAAGGTGTCATGTTGTCTGAGGGACAAATCATAAACATGCTGTTAAAAACGAACAATGTGTATATGGTTCATACTTTAACATATAAAAATGTTTAAACAAATGTTTGTGCGCACAGTTTTCAAATTAATTAATATCATAGAGGTATGAGATGTTTGCGCTTGATTTATCTTTCAATTTTTGATAGATTTTAAATGAAAACAAAACAATCCAAGTAAGTGTTCAACAGTTAAACTAGTCCATAGATATTACAATCATATACATATATGTCATATTAACTGAAAATATTTATTATAACTATGAACAACTGCGCTATTGCGAGCGATACCAAAAATGTATTTCCAAGAAATATACTGTTTAACATGCAGAAATTTCCCCGAGGTTTATTCAAATCTATAGAAACTCAGCTTAGCGCAATGCTTTATCGTTAAAAATGATATACATACAATCCTAGGTAGATGTTGCCTGAATTATCTTCATATAACACTTATTTAGCATAGTATTCACCGTTTATGTTTCGAACATTGACTTTTTGCGCATTATGAACGTGAAAGTCAACAAGTTAAAACGCTAGAATATAAAAACAACTACAATGCCGCCTCAAGAACATTAATTTAGTATCATTAACAATAATCAACGACCCATAAAAATAATGGTAACAACATACATTCATACACACAATACATTGGAATTAAAATTGCAATTATGAATTGAGTAAACATAAACGGGGATAATAAGTTTAATATGAAAATGCGGTTCGAGGGGAAGGTACTACTTTTTTGTGAATTATCTCATAAACAGTGCATTGTGACTTGCATGCACAATAGAACATAGCGCTATTCAAAGATAAGTATAATATTTTGGTATAATTGTTAAAACATGAATGTATCGCAATCGTTTTTCCAACTTTCCAAACATCTTGTTTTCAATTCAATCAAATTCAAACATCTTGTGTTTAATTCAAGCAAATTCAACACATAAAGCGGGACTGTATGATTTTTATATGTGTTAAATTTTAATATATTGATAAAATTATGTTACGATGACACAAAATAGGCAATAAAAATTATACATTGAAGACGAATTTCATAAAATTCAGCAAAGACAAGTTAGCGCTGGTTAAAGCCGATACCGACACTTTTACTCGTATTTGTAAGGAAATAAAATTGTGTCTTTGTGTCGTATAAACGAATCTGCACTAAAACTAAATTTAGATTCACATTGAACATGCATTATATATATGCTGGCGAATTTGGCTGGAAGCCATTTTCAATTTCAGATTTAAATATCTGGCTTATTTCGCATTTTTCGACACATGTTCTTCTTAACTTTTATTTTAATTTATATTTAATTTATATTGAAATATATGTATACACATTTTATAAAAATTCATAAATATTTGACAAAATCGTACAGTCCCGCTTTAAAGGGGCCGTCCAACAGATTGGTAAATTGACATAATTAAAAAAAGTTGTTTCATATTCGCAAATTTTCGCGTTTGTTATGATATTTTTGAGGAAATAGTAATACTGACCATTTACAATGCTCTTAAATATCCATTATATGCATCTTTTGACGATTTGAAAACCTCAAAATCATAAAGCGTCGTTCGACGCGAAACGATTGAATAATTTGGAAAGTTCTGTTATTGTCGCTATATTTTGTAAAACTACGAGGATTGCTTATATATGGTATAAAATACGGCTATCGTACATACTTGTCAGGATGGCCGAGCGGTCTAATTGGTTTTTACTCCAGGACCCCGATGGTCACTGGTTCGAGCCCTGATGAGGTTTACTTTTTTTTCCCTTTTTAAATTGTATTCTTGTTTTTTAACTGCAGATTTTTAGGTCAAATGTTTGAATTTATCAATATAGAGCATTTAATGACATGCTTCAATACATGCCAAAATCTAGTGGACAGTCCCTTTAAAAAGCTTATTATCACGGATAAAATGCATATTTGCAATGAAAAACTTTTACGAAAAAATAACGATGTAGAGCGGTCTTTGCTGAGTGTGTCCGTAAATACCCGAATACACTCTACAAAGAATGCTGACAACGGAAAATAGAACGAGCGTTTTAATTGATAGTGTACGACTAGAGTTGACGATTATCGTAAGAATGTCGAACAAGATAAACTATGAATATAATAAAGTTGCAAGGAAGTTGTATTTATTTCGAGGGTTTATTGTGAAACTGTTGTAGTACAGAAAAGACCAACATCATTTACAAATAACCCCCTTCTTATATATGATAACGTGTTTGAATTCGTACCGGAAACTAAATATTCTTATAGTTTTAGTTATTTTAAAAACACTTTTGAAAGTTTTGCATGTCGAATTTCAAACAGGTGCAATTTCGCACGTGGACATGCCGTGAAACAACGTGTAACTGTGCTGTTGCAATGAAGGAGAGAAATGAGGTGTTTATCTTGGACATGTGTCATACCCAGTTCGGGACATCCTTCCCTCGAATCACCATTCCATGCATGGGGGCGAGGTCCAATGGCACTGTGGTCAGTCATGACAATGTCAGAAACGATTATCTGGTAAGATGAAAATAGTCAGAAATCTTCACGTAGAGTAGACCGTACTTCCACACAATTAATCAGACCATATCGGAGTGGACTATAGGGTGATTTATTATAATTTTAATTGGATTTTTATCGTAACGTACGTCTCCTTAAATGGAACAAATGGTATTTTGTCATGAACATTATCGACACAGCACCGTACAGAATTTTGTTTCGCGTTTAACGAGTAACATCGCAGTGCTAAAAAGTGAAATCATTGCTTCTCTCTAGCTGAGGTATCCATTGGCAACTGGAGTATTAATGGGGTATCCATTTACTAATTGTTAAATATTAAAATTATCATTCATTCTCTGCTGGAAATACGTAGTGATTTTATCACAATAAAATTGCCTTAAACGAAATTGGTTTTGATTACGTCATATGTTTAAACAACTGCCATTCGATTGATGTATACTGAACACACGAAGACTACAAATCAGTGGTTGCCTAGGTTGCCCTAGCCGTTAGAACTGTAAAAAACCATTTGCCGGTCGTTCTGAAAGGGCCTCAAATTTAAAACATGTGTGGGTTAATAAAAGTGTAATAATTACCAAAACATTTTTTACGTTTACCCTCTCACTAAAGTCTGACGCTAGTTCGATAGAAACAACATGCGACTTAACTGTAACAACCGACAGCGAATAAACTTCAATATTTTTGTATTCTTCTATTTAAGTTCAGCTTCCCATCTGGCACCCAGGTGAAAATTCACACGGTGCCAGGTTATGGTTTGAATGTCTACATCACAACGCCGGAGGACGACATGCAGGCCACGGAAGGGATCTGCGGTTATTTCGATGGAAATCCAGATAATGATCTAAGACACTCAGACAATACATTTTCTGTTATGCCAAAGAATGGTCGATTCATGGACGATGGTTTCGTTAACAGTTGGAGGTAAGTTTGTCAAAGCAGGGGACAATTTGTATCTGCAATGCCCAAATGCTAGATGAGCGATACGTCAGAAATATGTCGATGTGTGCGTTAAGTTTTACACGACAATTTCCAGTTGTTGAAATGGTTCTCGCAGGCGGTACCAGGTAAATAACTGCCTATATACAAATATCTTTCAAATTATTATTACATTTACCACTTGCTAGTTTACACATAAATACACTGAAATATTCCTTGGCTAATTCATTCCGACGTTGTTTAAACAGTAAGGCAGCAGTGCTTTTTTTTTGTTTATTAATATTTTGAAATCAAAACAATGCTTCCACTCGTTAATAATTTCAACGGGACTTCCTTCAATGGCCCTCTATTTAAGATCAAATACATATGACAGCATTACACAGAGAAGTTATTATACCTTGTCACAATTTCCAGCCCAATACAAGCATAAATTTTGCGTCAGGATATAATCTTGTCAATTTTATTAATATATATGTTTAAACAAGGGATGGGAACGAATATTCGAAATTTATTAGAGGAAACTTCCAAAAAGGAATAAGTGCAGAGTCGCATTTTTGGTTCAGTGCAGACGACTTTCGTGTATCGGTCATTGTTTGGATAACAGCTGCCATCAATAAATAAATTAGAACTCGTTTTGTTATGTTGCCCTTATTTGCCCTTATTCGAGAAAGTGGTTCCCATCACGAATTTAAATTATATTTAAACAATGCACAATAGTCGTATGTCTCGTGTAAAAATTCTTTAGAACCAAAAAGAGAATACGCAGAGACAAAATCAAATTTATGAATTATTCGAAGGTGTCCGAAAACCAAAATAAGCAAAACAAGAACAAATCTAGTGTCATTCTTACACGATGAATGACTTGTTTTGGGTTTAAACTAGGGAGGGGAACGAATACTGAAAATGATATTCGAAAATATTCCTTTATCATTATTCGAATATATTCGAATATTCGATTTTTAAACCTTTGATTAAAATGTCCGAACAGACGACCGTTCGAAGCAACGTACTGTTACTGCCACAAATACCACTATAACTCTTATATTAAATTCTGCTCAGAATAAAGGATAGATTAATCAATTTGGAAAACTATAATTTGATTATGTCCTTCTTTATTTTAATCACATAAACTTTGATCACAATCGTATATTCCTTCTTTGTACTCTACAGGTAACACAAACGAAAACCATTGTACACAAATTGATTTTATTTACACGACGAACACGTAGCAAAAACATACTGATACAACATTCAGACAAACATGAATATATGTACTTATATTTAATCAACCAGGAAATTATTATGTGAAATAATTCCAAACACGAGAGGTTGGCAGTTTGAAATGCTTTAACGTAAACTTATATAGAATCTAAATTGTACATGTATCAAGAGCATATAGCGAATTTGAGATGAACGCTCACGAGCCTAAATAAATAGATTTTTATTAAAAATAAATAAATACGGTAATATTTGATTAACTAAATTCTGATCATGGTTTTATAATATAATGTTATTAATTAGTTGAATTCATATTGGCTTTGTTATTAACTTATTGAGCTGAAGACAGCCGTATTGGTCATGTTGATTGCTATATCCTTATTATTCGTTAACTTTATAATATTAGACGAGAATGTGTTAAATTTGTTCGCCCCATACAAGTTGAGCCTCGCCAATAAAGCTCGAAACTCGCCTTATACGAGAAAAAGGCGGCCAATATGGAAACACACGGACAATACGAGAAAAGGTCGGCCAATATGAGATTCAGTCAATCAGAAACCAGGAAAACTCGGCCTTATATGAGAATCTAAAATTTCGACAATTTTAGACGCCATTTTGAAGTTGTATGCTTAGTTTTGGTGCAAAAGTTGAAATCTTTAAAAATAAAATATTGCAGTTTACCGAAAGGCTCGCGACAACAATTACTTGTTTCATACCTTTATTGGCTACAGCAATTTTCACAGTAAGCAATTATCAAAATTTAGTAAACGACACTCTTACCTCAATGACAACTTTAATCCAATGCTTATAATAATAACATTACAACGATATGCACTTCCATTTTCTGTTTTTTCCATCCCTTTATCTAAATTTGTATCAAACTACACTTTTTAAAACGTTTTACGAAATCGAATCAGGACTAATGACTGCTCGGAGTGATTTATTTTATTTCTCTTGAAGTTTCCCAGTATACATTACAAACACACATCCGAAATACGTTTTGGAATCGTTTGATGCTTTTTAAAATAAATATTTACCTATTAAATTTACCACAACGTTCGAATTGTTGTCACTAAAATCCAGAGTTTCTAGCTTAAAGCGGTGTGTTTCGTCACATAAATTACGTCACACGAGATACGTCATAAATGTCGTAATCAGTTAAATAAAAATAAAAGAACGGAAAGCTGGTTCGGTAATAAATTTAAGTGAAGGAACAAAATAGAATGATATGTAATATAAACGATTTTCAAAGCATTTTGCATGGGAATATAAACAGGGAAAAGTTGTATAGAACAGAAACTTTGCTTTTTTTCAAAACGTCATACTTCATTTAATAGCAAAAACCTGTAATTCGAAAATGAAATTCAAGCTTTCTTTTCTTGCTAAATAAAGTTAATTAATAAAATTGTCATTAGACAAAAAAACACAATAATAACATAATAACGCAAAAAGTATTTTATCATAATACTTACATGTATAATCAACTTGTAAAGGTGGTTAATTTTGTCATTTAATAATAAAACTACTACTACTCATAATAATAATAATAATTTATTTTTAATTTTTTATGTTATTATATTCAACTTATGCTAAAAATAATCAGATTGCATTTATTTTGTATTCTTTATAATTATTATTTGAGCAACATTTGTATTATTTCAGGATCAAGCCGGCAGGTAGCTCAATATTTGACACAAAGATTTTAACAGTTGACCCGTCCCTTGACCACGATATGTACTACTGCAAGTGTGACAGAAGGCCAAACGGTCCACTGGCAGATTGCACTGTACACGGCAACGTGGCCAAACCAAACGTCCAGGTGCAGTGTAATCAATATCCCATTATCGCCAGGTCCATCAGTATCGTCCTAGTATATAGGAGCATCATTAAAGTTGACTATCGTCTTTTTTGTCGAGTCTGCTAACGATAAGTTCGAAAAAAGCTGTCACTTTGGCGATATTTATGTGGATGTTTACTTGTTTGGACTGTAACTTTAATATACACTTTTAAGATAATTGACCACAGATGCTCACCAAACGGAAATGTCGTGTCGCGTGCAAGACATAAAAGTTGAAGTTACACTATAATCCAAACTTCAACCTTTGGCAAAATATAGCTATAGCTATTAATTAAACAATTTAAAATGACCTACTCGAAGTATACACACAGCAATTATGGCGTGACGCCTGTCCGTAAGCTTAACATGTAGTTTACATTTAGATGATAAATTAGAGAACGTAAAAAATGCTGCATTTTTATGCCTAAAATTCTCACCATTTGGAGAAGGCGTGTCGCACAAAACACCCCATCGCAAAGGTTAACATCAAACATCGATGTCATAGATCAATTACGTCATAATCAGGTTGTTTCTTCATTAACTTCAGCATTATATTTTATCGGGTAATGTTTAAATAGCTTACCACAAAGGTTAGACATGTGGAGACGTTGTGTATCGTCTAAGAACTATGTCCCTGGCTCAAAGAGCAATGTCTTACGTTTTTAAAAGTCAAATTTGGGCATAATACGTATGATCTTGACTTTTCATTCGCCATTAATAGGGAGATTTTAAAATAACAATACCATACCAGCATGCGGTGAATGCATTTTGTGCGCAATATTTGTGTCCCAAGCTCAAAGGTCAGAGGTCAGATAAACTTGGCGAAATATGAAGCTTATCCGGAGATTGGTTTCGTGTTCAATCGGGCAATAACTTGCCTCAAGTTTTGGAACTTTTCGCTACAAGCGTGTTGCGTTATACATGTACACAAGTTTCCCTACCTTAAAGTTCACGGTCAAACTAAAATAACAAAAAAACATGAGCACTGAACACGTTTTGCAAAGTGTAACTTCATCTTCAAACGACAGTTTCAACTCCACATGCCTCCCAAGATCTCCATATTGATAATACATAATACATAATATATCTGTCTCGAACTTAAAGGAAAAGGTCTCACTTAAATTTAAATCAAAATGACAGCATTCATGACATCATTGAACACAAGCGCGACACATTGCCAACATGCATCTAGATCCATTTCAGCGGTACCGTTGAAAACGCGTTTATATTTTGAATTGCAGTACGCGTTGATTGATGTCGTTCATTAGAATATCAGTTGTATGTCGACTGTTGTTTTCCCCAGGCTCTCTTACCAGGAGGGACTCAGCAAAACCCGAAATCGACCTGTAAAAACCCGGTGGCTCATACACGTAGTGCGAAAACTATCCTTCCTGACGAATACCCGGCGGATTATGTTTTCGACTATGGATTTAGTACGTATACTATAAACAATATACGAATTCAGATCATCATCACAATCATGTTTGTGCTATTAAAAGTAATACGTGTCCAAACCAAACGTTCAGGTGCAGTGTAATCAATATCCCATTATCGCCATGTCCATCAGTATCGTCCTAGGAGTCATCATTTAAGTTGACTACCATCTATTTTTCGAGTCTGCTAACGATAAGTTCTAAAATAAACGGTCACAGTGGCTATATCTTTACCTTGTGCAAACAAAGCATTAATAAAGGTAAATGTAGATTACATACAACTTGATGTGCTGCTTTGATCTGAATTTTATTTAAAATCGAAACTTTTATTACAATTACTTTTACCTTAAAGTAAAACCGGGTAATAAGAATATAAATTGAATACAAATTGGTTTTTAATCATACTGAAATGATTTTATGAAATGTTCCTTATAAGAAAACCTGTGTCCTGTATAACTACAAGGTCATTTAAACACAATACAAGAAATAACTCACGCACTCACGTTCTTTTTAATGTGACCTCATACCGTTAACAATTATCATTATTTTATATGCATGTTTAGAATGTTTAAGGTCATCTGTGTCTATTCTTTTTCTTCAATGAGATGTTTGTCGATTTGAACACATGTTTATCTTGATAGGGGAAGTCTCGACCTAAAATCCTATTCCTGACAATATAAACATTCTGACCAATGACTTTATTATAGTGCTATCCAAATCATGTTATTAATTTGCATCACTTTGTTCTTTTAATTTTCATCAAATTCTATAAAAAGCACTTGTCTTTATCGTTTTTATTTGCTGAATTCGTAGCATATATGTATGCCTATCTTGAATGTAAATTAACCAATGTTCACCAAAGAAATGATGTAATATAACACATACTTTCCCATATTAATGTACGTTATTTTTAAATCCCACATGGTATACTTGTCTGCAGCGTATGTGCCTATTCTGAGGGCCGATTTCCCCAGCAAGAACGGGAAAAGTCGTGTGGATGCGGAGGCTGCCTGCAATTCAACAATCGACCAGAATCCCATAGTACAGCAGTGCGTTCTGAGGGCGGGGCTTGACTTTGCGCCAGAGAAGGGCGACTGCGTCGAAGATTTCAAGGCAGATTATATTAACTGCTGTTACAGGCTGCTTATATATAAAGCGGTCACCATTTGTCTATCAATCATTGAAATGATGTCGATTTAAATCATAAATGTGCGTATAAAAGTATGCTGACTGTCGGTATGTCTGTCTGTCTGTTCCTCCGTCCGTCCGTACGTCCGTATGTCCGACCATCCGTGTGTCCTTATTTCCGTCTATCCGTGGTGTGTCTATTTGTCTGTTTAATGTCTGTCTGTCTGTCTGTCTCTTTGTCTGTCCATAAGTCCCTCCGTCCGTCCGTATGTTTGTCCGTCCGTATGTCCATTTGTCCGTGTATCCGTCCGTCAGTGTGTCCTCATTTCCGTCTGTTCGTCTGTTCATGCGTCTGTCCGTCCGTCTGCCTGTCTATCAATCTCTCCCTGCGTCCGTATATCCGTCTGACTGTCGTATCGCCTGTCCGATATACGGACAAACGGACAGAAATAAAAACGGACAGAAAGAAAAACGGACAGATAGACAGACAGACAGACAGACAGACAGACCGACCGACCGACAGACAGACAGACAGGCCGACAGACAGACAGACAGACAGACAGACAGTCAGACAGACATACAGACAGATGCTCGGACAGACGGAAATAAGTACACACGGACGGACGGACACACGGACAAATAATTTAAAAAGTAAACAAAACAATCTAACAAACGACGTGTAATATGCATTTTTTTATTTTCCAAAAAAATATTGAAATTGAAGGACCTTAATTGTTTTAAATTATGTTTTGTCCGAGGTTGTACACAGTCTATTCCACGTGTTCGTTTAAAGGGACTGTCAACCACGAATGACAAAAAAAGAAAAGTTCTAAAATACCGTATTTTTTACAATTATATATTGATTAAAATATCACGACTGGTATATTACATTACTTTTAGAACTAAAAGTATTTTAGAACTTTTCTTTGTTCGTCATTCGTGGTTGACAATCCCTTTAAAGAAGCCTATGAACATACTTAGACATTGATATTGCTGAAATAGTTTCTATTAAAATCTGGCAAAGTATGTTTGACTCAATAGTCACAATCAATGTTGATATCGTTGTGGTCCACGTCTTTGTCTACGAGGGGAGCCAACGTCCCGCATTGTACATGCGAGACATTGCACAACTGACTTAACATTTGGGTGAACAGCTTTCAAACGCCGACATCTCACAATAGTTTACTTTGGATTGAATACGCAACAACGCGTAAAGCTGTAAATTAAGGCATACAAACGTCCATTTATCAGACGGAATTTTTAATAACAGGTGCCCTTTTTTTGCTACCACCATTTGAATGTGGGATGACCTTCCTGAACAAGACATTTTCAACCATACATTTTCATTTACATAAAGCTCATTTCGTGTAATTCTATTTTCTTATCGATAGTTGTAATACGCATTTCTAATTCGTGTGTACAAATACGCTCGACATTAATATGTAACAGTGGTATTTTTTGTTCAATAGTATGTATCATTATATTATCATATATCATATACAGACATAACGATTTAAAATGGGCCGGCCTGGATAGAACCCCCCAGATTAGTGGGTGTTTCCAATTCGGAATAAGGCCTTACAAACATAGTGGTTCATGTATTGACTTTGTTGTGGCAAGCTGTACCTAAACTGTACACACATACAATTATTTATACCTTGAAGAACTACCTGGGTGGCAGGTTCCGTCCTGTGTGACGTCACTGAGCGCATGTGTGAGACCGCATTCGTGCACGGGAATAACGTATTTAACAACCCGAGACTCTCGTGCAAAGTGGATGTATTGAATGTGAGGAGATGTTTTAATATAGATACCTTTGTCGTAACATATGTGTCATGTGATATCCCGTGCTCAATTGTTCATTCAGTGCGCACTGTGTCATGTGATATAAGTTGCTAGTTGTAACGAGTGTCCGCGTAACTGAGTGATGTAATGATTATTCATTGAGCGATCTTTTAATATGTAATTGAACGATTATTACTCTTTACTCTAAATACATACTATGCATCTTCTCAAAAAGCATCAACATTATTTACCTTTTGGCACTAACAGTGCAGCCGACACGTCCTGAACTTGATGTTTCCCTTTTTTATTAGTTTGACGGCAACGGCTTTGTGCCTTCTGGAATTCAGCTCACTACTGCAGCTGTTTATAAATCTATGTATGAGGTGGGCTGTAAACTTCCGTTGAAATCAACGATTGAAGGTAAGTTTGCAAATAGCCATGTGTTATGTGTTTTTTAACTAAATAAATATGTGTTATAGTGTAATCACATAGCCATATAAATGTTTGCTGATTATGGAAAGTACTTTTGAATCAAACATAATTTGAATAAGAAATGCTGACAGTCAAATTTTGTTAAACGTTGATAATAATATGATACATAATACAAGTAAAACACATCGAACACAAACTAACAATCGGAATACAAACAATTGTAAATAAATAAATGTTGTCACATCATATATAACTTTATGGCACTCATGTGTACACTTCAGTGTAGCATTTAATGTTAAGCTGGATAATTTTCCTCTGCAGGGCAGACAGTGGTAGCGTTCAACATTTCTGTAACAAACGATGCGAGAAATTACAGTAACGCCGTGACGTACGTACGTACAGACACACGGTGCGCCAGATGCATCAAGACGGGCAAGTCGTGCTCAGTGAAGGTATGAGTGTGTGTGTGTGATAGAACGACATTTAATGAGCCTCGCTCTTTGAAAAGGGGGTTTAATGCATGTCCAAAAGTGTCGTCCCATATAAGCATGTGCAGTCCACACAGGCTAATCAGGGACGATACTTTCCGCCTAAACTAGACTTTTTGTTGAGAAAAAACTTTCTTTAAACGAAAAATATCCTAAAACCGGAAAGTGTCGTCCCTGATTAACCTGTGCGGATTGCACTGGCTAATCTGGGACAACACTTTACGCACATGTATTAAACCCCATTTTCACATAGCGAGGCTCAAATATAACATTGAGTGGTTGATACTCTCTATCGGCAATGCTTTGTATAATGTTGAACGTAGGCGTGTGTTCATATTATAAATTCCATCGAATGACAAATGGACGTTTACATATTTAAAAATGAAGTTAATTTCACAGATTCTGAAAGATATAGTATCTGAAAGATATATTAATATTTTATGCATCGTTGAACAGTCAGAATAAAACTACGATTTAACGCCAATGTGGAGTATCAAATATCATAACCTGCTTTTGAGAATAAATCATTGCTTAAGTATCGACCTAAAACACTCAAAATTACGACTCTTCTTTGTATGTCAACCACGCCAAGTCGGGTACCTGTCTGATCGAAGGCAACTGCTGGATCACCGGCGATACCAACCCCTCAAACGACCACCAGGTGTGTGACCCCTCCACAAACAACGTACAGTGGACAAGTATGTCAGTTTTCCGACGCTTATGAATGTTATATTATGTTTGTCTGTCATGTTATTTGTAATGTTGTGTTGTGTTAATATATATTTTGCCGTGTCATGTTTAGGCGTTTGATCGCAAGACTTAAATAAAGACCAAAGGATTGTAACAATAAAATCTCGCTTTACAATGTTTCTGGAGTTGTATTCCTTTATTAAAAAATATATAATTTATATTTATAAATATTCTGAACATGACTTATAATATAAGTATGTGTAACACAATTCAAGTTCTTTTTCCTATGACAATTTGGTTCCAGATGCGACAACCGAGGTCCCTCAAACAACCCCGACAATGGCTGAAATCGGCGGTACCCACCTTCCTCGATTCGACATCTGGACCTTGAAAGCGTTTTTGTGTGGTTGTTTTGCAGATCTCATGTTGCATAGTTTGTAATTTGACATTTTGAGCGTAAATTATCGGCACTAATTACGGAGCCCAAATAGCATGGTGTCTTGAACTTTTTAAAGGGAAAGATGTTATTTGATAAATGAACATCTCGGCGGTGACCAAGTTTCATATCCCTAGCACTGTAAAGTAAAACAAATTAATATGATACACTACTAGGCTATTCGCAATCATTTAATAAATGTAATATATGTGGCAATACTTAGCTCCCAGAGCGGTTGTCAGTGTGTACACGATCCCAACAACCGCAGCTGCGCATGTTGTGACGCAGGGAGATGTCAGCGCCACGCCCCTCACCAGAACCAGTGCACGCAGTGTGGAGCACTCACCAACTGTGGAATGCGTATGTTAACGTTTATAGAATATCCAACACAAGTTGTAATGTTTACAGAATTTATTGTTTTGTCAGTAAACGAATCTTTTGCGAGCTTACTTTTAAATTGTTGGTGATAGTTTAATGCAATATATATGAAATGGCAACTCTTTGATATTTGTATTACTTACACACTGATACCTTTCAGCATGCTGATTAACCCTCAAAGCATATTAATAATGACGAAATGAGCCCAACGAATAAATTAGCAAATAAAAACGATCAAAATCTTACCTTGTTTAGAATATGATTGTTTAAAAATGGTCAATATAAAACACATCTATCATATATTAAATTGATTGTCCAGTCAAAGTTCCGAATTGGACATATTTCCCCATAAAGTCGCACGTTTGACAATAATGATTGTTAACATCGACAAATTATCTTTAAACTTGATGCTGATGGTGTATTGACATTTTATAACACCATNGTTTGACAATAATGATTGTTAACATCGAAAAATTATCTTTAAACTTGACGCTGATGGTGTATTGACATTTTATAACACCATGGGATGTATTAAATTGTGCATGTGTGTTGTCCATGTTTGGAAATTAGCAGGTGTTAAAAAGGTCTGTTTAATTATTCCATAATTGTGTTATAGCCCAGGCTGCCCCAGAACACGGAGTTGACGGCTACACGAACTTTTTTAACGACTGCACGTGTCAGTACGACCCAACTAAGACGAACTGTGCTTGCTGTCAGCGTGGTAACCTATATTCTTTCTGGTACTTGTTCCATGCAACAATCACTTTATATAATCCATCTGTTTACACTGCAAATGTCGCATTTGGCTTTGAACTGGGAATCCAATCATCAATGAGTGCACAGAAGTAATCCCTGCATCCCATTGCTATCGATTCCCCTTCTCTCTGTTCCCTTTCCCTTCTATAATTCCCATTTCTCTACGTTGCTTTCCCCCTCTATAGTTTCCCTTCTCTCTGTTCCCTTCCCTCTCTATAGTTGCCCTTCTCTATGTTCCCTTCCCCTCTTTAGTTNCCAGCCTATGATGTGCATAACCTTTACAATTTCGATCTAAAGTGACCGAGATCTCACGCGGAGACAAATTATTTCAATATAAGAATACCGCATTTAATTTGTCGTAATATTCGGATTATCAGTTTCTTAGATCTCGCACGAAAACGTAAAACCTCATTAGAAAATGTTTTATTAGTACTAAAAAAGGCAATACTGCCCCTAACAATTATCGGAGCCGATCAACCTGAAAATATTCGCATATCATCTTAAAGGGGCCGTCCAACAGATAAAGCGTCGTATCGACGCGAAACGATATTTTGGGAAACTACGATAATTGCTTATATAGCTAAAAAAAACATCTACAAACACGAGCGTGATGGTCGAGTGGTCTAGGCGGGTAGCTTTTTACTCAAGGACTCTAGGAATCCAGGGGTCAGTGGTTCGAGCCCTGTTGAGGGTTACTTTTTTTCCTTTTTAAATTGTATTCGTGTTTTTTTTACTGGAGATGTTTAGTTCAAGTGTTTAAATTTATCAATATAAAGCATTTAAAGCATTTAATGACAAGCTTCAATACATGCCGAAATATGTTGAACGGCCTCTTTGATATGGATGATGTATATAAACTATCATAAAATTCGGATCATTCGTGTCGAATATAAAATCCGGAAAGGAATTATCATTCAAAGGACAGTAACTCCCTGATTTATGAGATCTCGCGCAGAAACTGATAGTGTGACAGACGGACATAGAGTAGGACATAAACTATTATTTGAAAAGCTTCAGACGCGCCCAAATGAAAGTCCATCAAAAATTAGAATTTGGACGGACAGACAAATCGGCGAATATATGCCCCATTTCTGAGGGTATAATGAACGCTGTGTTGTTCAGAACAAACATTTGTTTTAAAGAAAATGTGTTTTTCAGACATACATTTTTGGAGAACGGAACAAAAATATTGACGACTTAACATAGATAGTAAAGAAACAGATATAAGGCATCTATAGCTTAAGTAGGTACTGTGATGTTAACAACTGCTACCGAAGAATTTCTTGATCTTTTTCAGGATAATTAATTATCGTAAATCACTCGCTTTTTTCTCGACTCATCTTAACGATTAGCGATGGAAACCGTTCGATATACAAATACGCCTGTAACTGACCGATAAGTGTGCCTTGGAGTTCCCAACAATGAATGCATATGAATCAGAATACTTTTTTTTTTGTTTTTCAACACAGATTTGTTATTATAAAACTGCTTACTTTATATTTTATCAAGAACCTTTTGTTGGAAAGCCTTTTTGGCAATGAAGATTCCACGTCAACACTGTAAACAATGTGAGATTAAACCTGAATTGTTTTGACAATTGCTTCCTTCCTTTGTTGGTTCCATGGTATTGTATGCCTCTGAAATACGTAGTTTTAATGAATCAAAAGCATTCATTAACAATTTTATTTGTTGTTTGATTAAGCGTGTATGTATACGATCTTATAATCTTATAAGCAATTATCAAAACAGATCAAACGTTCATGAATAAAAATCTATAATAAAAAATCATAAGTAATAATATCAGAACATCAACAAATAAGAATGTTATACCAGTGTATAAAATTTGTGTTTTTGCATAGTCGAACATTATTCGTGTACAAAGGACAATCACACGGTAAGGAAATCCCTATTATCTGTGCAGATTTGTTCATAAAACAAATTTTCACAGTTTTTTGTCCCCACGGATTTAAAGGCATAAACCACTACACTTGTCCGTCCGTCCTAAATACGTCCCGAAGCTTGGCTTGTGATTTCAAATCCTCTTTAACTACATGGTGGATCTCGCCGAGTTAAATAACATTAATTTGATGGTTATCAAAGGAATTTTGTTGGAATTACGGCCATTATAAAAATAAATGTTATCCTAAAAGTTGGTGTTTTCTCTTTAAATACTTTGTGGAACTCGCTCAACTTTCACACGTGTAGATGATCGTTAAGATGACAGTAAATTTTATAAATAAAGTTAACCGTATTGCTTTGAAATAAGTCTTTAACTTGGACATGAAGTTTACATAATGTTTGTTTGCAACTGAAACAAGCATTGTTGCTTACATTTGCGAATCATTTTGTTTCGAATTCATTTCCATTGGAAATTATACACGAAAATCAAAGNTTATAATAAAATGAATGTGTCATATGATGAATGTTGTTCAAAACTATTGAATCTCGTACATGATGTTATAATGCACAAATGACTACGTCTGTCGCAATTGCAAAAACGTCACACTTGACCAGTCGAAACTCCGCTTTTTAGAAATTTCTCTTTTGCATTTAGTTACCGATTCGGTCTAAATCTTACGTAATCGGGACATATCTAAATAGAACGTTATACCGTATAATATGCAGATACATGTTAATTCTAGTGGACCAATTATGATAGGATGCCATCAAGATTGTGATATCTTCTACCTGACCATTGAAGATCGTGATCACAGCCACAACTTGACAGGATTGATGTTAATACAGCAGAACTGACTCTTGAGTTTATAATTGCGTGTTACTACAACACAATGTAAAAGAAGGTTGTATTTTTGTTTTTACAAAATAAATGATGTTAATGTATCACGAACAACAAGATATATGATGTTGTTTTTTTTATGTTGCAATGAGATCTATTATAACTATCCTGATGGACAATTGATCGCAGTTGATTGTATTTTATCGCAGAGAATGTGTAAACTATCGTTGACCTCAAGATGTATATTCTGAAAAAGTCTTATATGATTCGAATTTCAATTAAGGCACAAAACGTGTTATGGTCTAGTATTAGCTACCGTGTGACTACAGGCTGCTTCTCACAGAAGAGTTTTAAGGTGGCCTACTCGTCTACGTTAAATATGTACTGATATATGTATCATGACTAATGATGTTGATGCCATTTACACAAACCTTTTAAACTTATAATATTATACAAAAGATTACAACACAGAACAGAACAGAACAGATCATATATTTATTTTGTTTCATAGGTCACATAATACATTATACATATATTGTGACAACAGGTGAGCATATAGTTCACAAAAAGTTATTTCACAAAACAGAAGTTCGAATAAATAACAATTCAGTAATTATATGGGGAAGGTGATCAGGGAGTTTACTTTTTGATTTGTTTTACAGTATCAATCAGTATAACTTGTGTTAATTATGGAATATATATATAAAGACACATCAGATAGAGGGAGCAACAATTAGTTGATTATTGGGAAAAGGAAATCCAACATTTATTAAAGCAACTTCTTGACGGTCATAACATACACAATATTTTTACAGGGATTGCGTGCTTTGAAAGTCATATGGGCGTCGAGAATCAAAACAAATAGATAAATATAGCAGTTTACTGTGCGAAAATATGAGTCTGAGTTTAAGTTAAATAATTAAAGTGGTACATACAATTTATTAGTAAAGAAAGTCGCTGACAAATGAAATTTAACATGTTTACTTTGTTAATTTTAAAATCCATAACATCATATCAGACTTGCAATGAGTACAAATGAGTGCAACAGTATTGGGAAATGGGATTTATACATATACAAAAGCCACGTCTTCTAAACACATCCTTTTCAGTGTAACAATTACAACAATAGTATCTCATTTATAATTTGTTACGTCCTATTATAAAAGGCCATGAGGTATACATTATATTATCAGGAGGTTAATGTATAGATTGTCATATACATGTCATAAATAATATACAACAAAGATCAACGTGAAACAATTTAAAAAATTAGTAGAGTTGAAGTTCAATTGGTATTTTATGTAGGTTAAAAAAGTTCAAATAAAACATTTTTTTTCCATTAAAGTATAAACCGGTAAACACAATATCAGACTTATGATACATTACCTAAAGAAAAGTATTAAATTTCCAGAAGAAAATCAATACAATAATATTGTATAAAAAGCAGAACATAAAATACTTAACGATATACATGCATTGTTTAATTTAGGCCTATGCTTATAGAACAGAACAGAACAGAACTTTATTCGTTTTCACAGGTTACAAAACAATGACATTTTGTAATAACATGTGAGCTTATGTATGAGAGAATTACACAGATATCAAACAAACAGTATTATATACGATAAATTATAGTATTTATTATGTATTGACATTCCTGCGTGGTTTAAAAGCTAAAGATAGACGACGTGTGATTGGTGAAGGCTAGTTTCTAAACCCCCAAAAAGGTAGACTCCCATCGAAATAAAGTTATGGGAGGGTAGCCAAGGGGTTTAAATGTACAGGCTGCATACAACATTTATATATACAATGTCTTCGCACTAGAAAAAAACTTTTTATACTACTTATATAAGTGTGTTGTATATATAAGCACTGGTATTGTTTATTTATTTATTTTATTCGGTTATATTTAAAGAGGCGAACCCTATTAGTTCCCCACGTGTTGGAGTGTTGGGAGAATAGTGCCGTTTAGTTGGTCAGTTTCGTGTGAACTGGTTTCATTGATAATTCTATATTGAATGAGTCATGTGTTCTTACAGGATAAAATACGATTCTGTTACGGAGTAGATTGCAATCATTGTTGGATATATATCGTTAAACAGTAAGTATGCATTTGCAATATTTATTTATTTTTATTTTGAAATTAGTTTGTTTGTTGTTGTTTCGTTTGTTTGTTGTTGTTTCGTGTCTTGTTTTTTTAACGAAGAAGATATAGATGTAGGACTAATTTGTGGGTTATAATTCGTAAAGGAGCTAAGCATAAAGCACGTTTGAAGAAGTTAATTATCTGTTTAATGAATTATGCCGTATTTCGTAGTGCAATTGGACTGTTAACGCACATCAGTTGTTTAAATTTAATTAAATTTGGGTGTAGCCAAAATTTACGTGGAATGCGCTTTAATCATTTTTATTGGAAAAAGGGGCATATAAGAAGAAAGTGCATTTCATCACCGATATCATTTTTGTTACAGAGGGTGCATTCACGGTTTTCATGCGGAATGTACGATTGCGAGAAACGGCCGGTCTCTAAAGGCATGCGGTGATTTCCGGTACGAAAGTGTAGCATACTTAGTCTTAGAGATTGTGGTATTATACATATATAATTTTCAAATTTCGTGTTATCTTTAAACAGGGAGTACATTTTACCTTTAGAAGTTGCTTCTTATGAACCCCAGTTCTGTATAAATTGGTCAATTAGCACCTTCTTTACATGGGAGTGGATACTTTTTGTAGTTATATTATCTTGTTGTAGCCAAATATACGTTAGGCCAGTAGAGTTTAGGATGTTGGTAATACATTGTGTCCATTTTAAGTTTGGGTGAAGTGTGTATCTGTACAATAAATGGGATATTTCATGTGATTTTATGTGATTTTTCTAAAACCAATTTGTTCCCAAATTTGACCATGCGTGATTTAATAAGTATTTACAAGGGGTATAGACCTAACTCAGCGTATAGGCAATATTTCGGGGTTTAGAGTTTAGTTTTGGTGATTCTGCGAAAAAAGTTACAATGGAATTTTTCTATAACATCTACATTTTCATAGCCCCATATCTCACAACCGTACGTTACAATTGGCAGAATTGTATGGTCAAATCATTTAATTTGTAGATCTATGGGTAAATCTAAATTGTTTATACGTGTAAACAAGGTAAACATGGCTTTTTTGCCTGGTCCACCAGGTGATTTTTACACTGGAGAAAACTGCCAGATGACGTTAATATTACTCCTAGGTATTTGTATTCTTTAACTGTTTCAAGTGGCTGGTCGTTTAAGTAGAATTTGTATTTACTTGGTTTGTTCGTACCGAAAACCATTACTTTAGTTTTAGTGTAATTAATGTTCAATTTCCATTGTTGGCAAAAATTATAAAACAGTTAAGACTAGCGTTAAAATCTACCTCATTTTGACCGAATATTATTGTGTCGTCTGCATAAAGCAATACAAGTAGTTTTAACAAGTAGGTAGTGTCGCCAACAGGTATTTCAAGATTTATTCCAGAGCAATGTTGTTTAAGGTAATCTTCAAGGTCGTTCAAATACACAGAGAACAAGATAGGGGATAGATTTTCTCCTTGCCGAACGCCCCATGTGCTTTAAAAAAAAATAGTACCGTTGGACGAGACGCACGATTTTATGTTTGAGTACATATTTCGTATTACATCAAAAATCTTTCCTCTTATACCGAGTTTGAATATTTTGTGCCAGAGACCAGCTCTCCAGACAGAGTCAAAGGCAACTTAAAAATCTACAAATGAGCAAAATACTTTACGTTTTTCAGATCTTAGTTTTTGATAGTAATACATTAAGTGCAAATATATGGTCAGTTGTTGAGTAGCCAGCTCGAAATCCGGCTTGGTTTTCGTTAAGTAGATTATTTTCATTTAAAAATAAGTTAAGTCTTTGATTTATAACGGCAGTAAATAACTTTTCAAGACAGCTAAGGTTTGTGATAGGGCGAAAGTTACTTGGTTCGGTGTTTGAACCTGTATTGTTATAAATTGGTTTTATTGTGCCGATTAGCCAGGTGTCGGGCAAGATTCCGGTGTTTAAAATTATGTTGAACAGGCTGCAATACAGGGAGCATGGTGGTCGACGTACTTTTAATAAATTCATTAAGAATATTGTCGTATTCGGATGACGCTTTGCCATTCTTTAGTTTAAAAATCACTTTTAGGATTTCTTCGCTTGAAAAAGGTCTATTTAAGGTTTCGATGGTGTGGATGGTTGGCGTGTCATTGTCGTCCATTTCCGGGGGATATTCGTTTGTATGACTGTGGGAGTTGGTGTTTTTGAAGAATGTATAAAATTGCTCAATAGTCGGGCTTTTATCCGTGGTTTTCTTATTTAGGCTGTGGAGATATTTCCAGTAGTCTTTAGGTCAATTTGAATGCATTGAGCGTAATCTTTTTTCAGCAGTGTATTTATGTTTACAAATAAATGTGTGCAGCACGTGTTTATAGTTCCTACTGGCCGATTTAAGATCGTTTTTGTTTTGATTACAAATAAACAGTAAATCAAGTTTGAGTTCTTTAGAGATCGGAGCATAAGACGACCCAGTTATGAAGCTTGGACTAGATTTTAGCAGATGTAACACAACCTTAAAAAAGGATATTCGGGTTTATGATGTTATTTGTATTATGCAAAAAAATTTCATATCTATTTCTACTTTTACTGTTTGAGGCTTTATTTACGGTTGACGTGTATGATTGTCTGGTTTTACTTTTTTTGGTGGAATAAACCTGTACACTGTACGTGTGGTACATTGTAATGGCAATACGACTTTCAAACGGAAACACAGTAACCTTTTACAGGACATAACATATAGAACGGTACGTCACCAGGGAATTTGGTTCACAATTATTACTAAACTACATTTTTTTTGTAAGTTCTGTGATGTGTTTTTGAGGGAAAGAATAACCTCGTACAGAAGAATGTACTTAATATTATAAGCCACAATGCAGAAGCTATTTGATCGGGTGACTGTAGCCATTTATCTGTATTTTTATCAAACTAATCAATGATCAATACAATAAGTATATAACATCGGCCTGCAAGAAGTAAGAATTCAATTATTATTAAAATATCTTCGTAAGTTCTGTTTTCCAATAAATATGATGTATTGTGATACTTGCGTCAATGCCATCATAATTTGTTTATCTATCACTATTCACAAATTCAAACGATTATCGTTATTCCATTCGATGTGTTATAAGTTTATTGTGAGCCCTACTTGTAATTAATAATCATAACTATTTACTAACAACGACGATTTCTGACCATATAATAGCCTATGCCTAATGCGCGAAAAATACCTATCACATACCTACAATGGTCTAAATACCTATCACATAACTACAATGGTCTAAATACCTATCACATAACTACAATGGTCTAAATACCTATCCCATAACTACAATGGTCTAAAGATTGTGTGAACACAGTCTATACTCAATCTCAAAGGTGTCTGATGAGTAATTTCTTTCATGAATCACGTGCTAATTAGTTACTAGAACACCGTGGAATTTCTATGAATTGTGCGGGAAAAAACTATTTATTTGTTCTGCTGCCAATATTCTATTTTCAAAGCGGGCGATTGGCAGCAGATGAAGTCCTTAGCTATATAAAAGACCATTGATGCTCTATAGAGGCAATCTAAGAGGTGTATACGTTCTTGAAGGTAGGTGTATGATTTTCATTCAGCGATTTTTTGTCATTTAAATATAATATATATGTTATGTTATTTTTACTTCAATGATTTAGGCGTTCCAAAATACATTGCGAGAAAACAACGACGCTTATCTCGTGTGTAATTAAAGTTGTTTTTTTCTTCACACTTACGCAATCAAAAAAAAAAGCTTTGATAAAATATATTTAACATGCTTAAAATGTACCATGTTGTCTTATAAATGCAAAAGTGTTGTAAAGTTGTCAGTTGTAAACGTGTGAATCATTTATGATTGAGTCGCATTTGTAGAGGAGATAGAATTCCAATAAAGAGAATTTTCCGTTCCGATATATGATATTAATAACAAGTTTATGTTCTCCGAAACAATAGCGTTTTTATTTCAGAAATTATGAAACATTAATCATAAAAGGGAAAACGTAAATAGATCTACCGATAATATGTGTTGTTAGAAATTTTGCAGTAAGCCATTATTTAAACATATAATAATACAGTTTTTAACACGCCTGCAGATGTAGATTTCGTTTTCAATATGTCTAACTCAATTCACATATATGTGTATGTGTTTCACAGTTAAGATTGAACAAAGTATCTCACTATCTACCCTCAATTTAGGTCACACATATTTTACAGCATTATTAAAATGCGAAATGATTAACTATATTGTATTCTAAATTATATATTTTATAAAGAATTTCAAAAAAATGAAATTAAGTGTACATGATTTATATTAACGGTTCAGCATGTGTTAGAGGTACACGAAAGGAAGACGTTTTAGGACAGTAAACTAAATACAACAGCACCGGGACGTTTCGCTAGACTAAATTATAGCTATTTTTTGCTGCAATAAGTCGTGATTTAAAATGAATACATGTGTATATATATATATGATCCATCCTTTGGGAAAACCGCAATCCGCACAGGCTATTCAGTGACGACACTGTCAGTTTACATCATAAGCGATCAATTAGAGTCAGTATCATTTTATTTACCGCTACTGAACTAAAGTTTGAACTTAAATATATTAGCCATTTACAGTAATTTATCTGTATAAGAATAGTTCGTTCATATGTGTATCGAAATATGATAGTAGGGCCTGAATAAATAATCAGAACATTTCTATTAAATAATGACACATGTTTATTTCCAGTAATTATTGTTAATTTCCCCGTATAGTTAAGATAAGTGTCTTGGCATAGAAGGACGATGACTTCATCAGTAGANTAGAGGTGCACGAAAGGAAGACGTTTTAGGAGAGTAAACTTAATAAAACAGCACCGGGACGTTTCGCTAGACTAAAGTATAGCTATTTGTTTGCTGCAATTAGGCATGATTCCTTTGGGAAAACCGCAATCCGCACAGACTATTCAGTGACGACACTGTCAGTTAACATCATAAGCGATCAATTAGAGTCAGTATCATTTTATTTGCCGCTACTGAACTAAAGTTTGAACTTTAAAATAGTAACCGTTTACAGAAATTTATCGGTATAAGAATAGTTCGTTCATATCTGTATCGAAATATGATAGTAGGGCCTGCATAAATAATCAGAACATTTCTATTAAATAATGATACATGTTTTTTTCCACTAATTATTTTTAATTTCCCCGTATAGTAAAGATTATTTTCTTTGCATTGAAGGACGATGACTTCATCAGTAGATTGAGCCGAACCGTGAGATTGAATAGGTGCGTGCTTAATTTATTAAAATTTAATTCAAGTTACTGCACGTGCAATATTGCATGAACCATACTTCTTAAATTCAATACACATATAGTCATACAATTAGAACAATGTATCGAATGTATATCACTAAAAAACAAATTAAAGTTTGTCTCTGTCCGAAAGTTCGAAATATCTAGGCAATTTTATTAGTTGTTTTTTTAAGCAAACTTACATTTTTGAAGCTTAGTTTTTGTAGTTCATTAATCTAATGCAAATAAATACCATGATATAAAAATAAAACAAATTATTCATATCTTTAAGGAATAATTTTCATTTATTTTTGGATACATAACGGGTGAGGTCGTTTACTTCCTCGTATCAAGGGACGCTTACAGGTTGCCATCGCCGAGGTTCTCCGAATTTGCAAACGTCACATTTCCTGGAATTCTTCTTCCTTTTCCGTCGAGACGACATTCAGATCAGACAAACTTTTTAAGCTTTTTTATAAAATCGAATTAAATCTAAGTCAACATGAGAGGTAGAGGCGCGCGACGTAAGGCAGGGACGCAGAAGAGGCCCAGGTTGGTTAGCCCAGACGGCAACAGGCTCAACGAAGGGAAAAAAAGATAATGTAATCGATTTCGAGCAGCTGATAAGAGCGGCCGACATCGTGCCAAATAGTTCAAACACAGGTATGGTCACAAGTGATCTGAATGTCGTCTCGACGGAAAAGGAAGTAGAATTTCAGGAAATGTGACGTATGCAAATTCGGAGAACCTCGGCGTTGGCTACCTGTTAGAGTCCCTTGATACGAGGAAGTAAACGACCTCACCCGTTATGTATCCAAAAATAAATGGAAATTATTTCTAAAATATATGAATAATTTGTTTTATTTTATGATATACAATAAATAACCCGAATATATCTAGATCGTCTTTATTTCTATATTAAAACTAACACCATACCTTTAATCAACCGTTGTATGTCAAAGTTATCATAAGCCTAA